>JAWQRP010000280.1:0-32842 GCA_033557875.1 Quadriops clusia
CTTTTTGACATCGTCAATAAAAAGTGGACTTAGGTCACTTTCAAAATTAGGATTTTCAGTATTTATATTATTTTGAAAATGTACGTGATATAAAATTTTCAAATGTACTAAGTATATTTCAATACCGGTTTATTTTTTTGACAGTTCAGCATAAATTATAAATGTCACAAGTGCCAACTTGATAAAAGATGAAAATGGACTTAAGCCACTTTCAAAATAAACGGCTCATATAAACTTTAGTTTTAAATTTATTAAATTAATGTCCTAAAATACCTATTTCATTATTTTTATATTTTCATTTTACTAAACATATTTTTTCGTTGTTCTAAATTATATATTTTTCATTCATCTCATTTAATACAAATGATCTATATAAAGAACAATTTTTCAGTTTAATAGTAATATGCTTTGTAACAATTTTATAAAATTTAAAAAGTTTTACTTATAGGTTAATCATTTTTTATTTATTAACGAAAAATATAAAAAGTTTTTGTTCTGTCAGGATTTAAATTAGGTAAATTTTCTTGAAAACTAATATTCATCGGAGGTCAATAATTTAGTAAGGTAATAATAGTAATACGTTCTACAAACCCTTAGAATTGTAATTTGGGAAGCAAAAGACACTTCTTGGTTGACAGCAAAATAATCCTTAGAATTGTGTTAATTTCGGAAATATCAATTGGCACACTTCCGTTGTAAAATGTGCAGCTTGCTTTTCTTAAATACTTTTGACATGTGCATAACTTTTGCACATCATTTGTTTATTAGTTGTGTAGCAATTACTTATTTAGAAATAAAAAGAAAAAAACATCAAGATAATATTAACTTGCTTATGCCCAGTTTCTGAAACGATAGATATCTTATCCTTTGAATACTAAAGTAATTGAATCAATCAGCTATGGTTATTTTAAAAATTATCATAGAAACGAGACTGATTGTGGCAGTTGATTGGTTCGATAACTATGGAAAGGATATCTATCCTTCCAGAAAACGGGCATTAATCACATATTTTTTTAAGCAATGAATTACATTTTCAGACGAAATGATTAAAATAAATAAGAAAATGTTCATACTTTATGTTAGCCATTAGCACTTCAGACTGATATGCATACTGTTTTAGGTAACAGCAGATGAAATCTCTTAGGACGTAATCGACTAGTTGCTGAAGGAGTCCATCGAGAGTTCTACCTAATATAATAGGTAAGCAGTCTTGTGGAGTTGTTGGAGTGCTACTTTTCTCAAAGTCAATCTATTAAGTGTATTGAACAAAAAGACTTTATTTTTAAGCAAGACATTGTATTTCACTTGGTTGTAACAAATTAATATTTCCTTATACATTACCATAAGCTTGTTGCGAAATTGTTCGATATCCTTATGAACCAAATCTTCTCCAATCCCTGTCGTATGTTCTGACGATAGGAGTATATGCACCCATACAACAACCAAAGCTCCAATTATGAAGCCACAAACAGTTAGTAGGAGAAATGTAGTTATCGATAAACATATCGGGAAGTACCATAAGATGGCTAAACATCCAATTACGGTAGATATAACAATTGCTTGAGTTTGCATTCTAAAAACAATTGTTATTACATTTATCTTTTGTATTTCCTACATTGACCATCTTTAGTTGGTAAACAAGGGTTAGACTAACCTCAAAATTGTTAACGTTTCGGATTGAAATTACATTACTTTATTACAACAGGTTATCCATATTACTGGTATATGATAAAGATTCATTGATAACATTTTCAGTTATCTACGATTACACTTGTCAAATTAATTAACTGCATATAAACAATATGTATTTCATATGATTCATTATTGGTAATTTTCTTTTCATGTGTAGTTCAGAGATGTCACTCAATCAGTTGGTGGAAACCCGGGAAATGCTCAAAATTCAATTTTAAAAAATGTAGATGAATTATTTAAAACATTTTTTTAATCTAAATTATTTCTCGGAGAATCAATTTGTGCGGTTCAGTTTTACAAAGCTAGGGTTAGTTAGTTGCATCAAAAGAACCATTATACTAAAACGTATTTATTACAAAACAATAATATATTACATATTTACAACTTATAAAACTATATTTTACTTTCGGAGACTTCAATAGGAAGTAGCTGAAGCATAATTTATATAAATAAATACTTTCAACCGTATTTTGCAGGCGAAATACTGTTAAAGGCTATTATCTAATAATACTGAACACAACTGTTTACTACTAATCAACGGATTTCAAGACATCTCGGAACGCATGAGGGGGCATCATTTCCCGATCTTTCGGGGACATTTTGGTTGTTACGTCATCGACGGGATCTTCAATGCTCCTAAAAATAGTTCCAAGTTTTTGAGAATTTGATGATTTTGTTAACGTTATTGCCAAAATTACAGTTATAATGACCACAAAGGCAACACATGCGGCAGCTATCAGTCCAATGGCTAGAGGCGACAACACTTGGTGGGATATTTTTTCCTTGAGCACATCGCAATCTTGCCAATTCGTCCAAGTGCCGTTCCACTTAGCTGGGTCAGCGTTTGGATCGCGAGGAACATTCCTCGGGGGTACGGCAGTTGATCGGAGTTTAATGAGCGTTTTTTCCATGTTCGAAACGATCAATGGTCGATCGTTGGCTAAATTAATCATTTCGCATGGGTCTTCTTTCAAATTGAATAGACATGGGGATTCCATGGTGTTACACTCGTAACTAACCGGCAAATCATCTTCCTTTTTTGGGCACCTCACTTGAGAAGCCTCACGTATATGTTTAACTTTATCCTCAGTTAAAATGTTAATGCTATACTCGGTTTCATTATCTCTTTTGTCTTTAATGTTGATGTATTTTTCTTGTATCTGCTGATATGTTATGGCACCCGCTAATACGTGGGCCGCTTGCGATTTTAACACCTCGTCTGCGTCGTAAGTGTAGTGTGGTTCATTACCAGTCGAACCGTACCAAGAGTCCTTTTTCCCCTGCGACGTGGATCCATACACATATTTCCAATCACCCTGCCGCAGAGCTCCGTATTTGAACACATCATCAATGTTGTAGACCAATTCAGTTCTTGGGCTTTTAGCTCCTTCGGATATCGATTTCCACATATCTTTACCATCAATTTCTCCCAGTTCATGATGATTTAAACCTGTGGCAAAATAACATGATTTAAAAACGTAATGTACAGTGCTCTTATGCCGTTTTCAATTTTTAATACCGAGAAAAGCACTTTATCTTGAACAGGATGCTAAGAATCCGTGGACGCTCCCCAATTAATTTTTTTTAATAAATAAAAAACTACCGTTCTTGTTTTAAGGTAATTTGCATTTTGACAGCTTTTAGTTGATGAAAAATATTTTTTATTACCTGCAGCTGAATAGAACGTTGGAAGCCAATCAGATATGTGCATCAAGTGGTTCGAGACGCGTTGTGGTTTTTGAATTAGAGGGCTCCAAATAGCCGCCACTCCGCGGGTACCTCCTTCCCAGGCTGAATTTTTCATCTATGAATCATCAAAGGGAGAAGATTAGTCTCACGTTGAGAAGTTAATTAATCGTAATACTTACGCCTCTTAGAGGGTAATTGGATCCGTGATTAGCATGGGTTCCTTCGGTCTGCGCGCCATTGTCGGACATGAATAGGATTATCGAGTTTTCCAACATGTGCTTTTCTCTCAAGGCTGCGATAACTTGCCCAACGCTCCTGTCCAACATAGACACCATTGCTGAAAATCGAGGGGACATTTTATTTAACTGCTATTAAAAAAGTTATTGTTCATTATTGACTTTTAAACATATAAATTTTACAATTACATACATATTCTCAAATTTCACTAGATTTCTTTTAATGTCAAGCATCACGCACATTAACGTTTAACATTTAAAAAACCAAAGTCATTAATGAAACGTCTACTCAGGTTTAATTGATTATTTATGAATTATAATATCAAGTTCACGGTCAAGGTGAATATCTATTTATAAATAAATTCAATATGATTTTGAACAAACAAACATATATCTAGACACAGGAATTTCCCTTTTGTCGTGTAGTCACGAACTTTGCAATAATGATTTCCGCAGGTAAAAATAAATGGGTGAACGTACATATTTCCTTAATCTACATGTTTCTTTAACTTACCGGCGTAAATTCGCCTTTCAGGATCAGCAATATATGAAAATTTGGCAATTTCTTCATCGGGGGCTTGAAGAGGGTCGTTGTCATTGCCAGTGTGAGGGGCCAAATGCGCTAAATACATGAACATCGGATCCGTAATGTCGTGTTCTTTTATAAGTTTCACGGCTTCTTGTGTAAACAGAGTGGTCGAATATTTTCCCTGGGCGTCCCAATCAACGGCCAAGTTTCTTCTCATATCATATCCGCGTTCGGAAGTGAACTGAAATAAAAAATAATACTTTGAAAAAAGAAATCATCATATCGAGCGGCATAAAAAATATTATGTGTATTATGCGGTAGCAATTTATGTGTTTGATCTTAAAAAGCGAAAGTGTTACAAAGTTTACTCAATAGGACATCAAATTTGTTCACGTGTTTATCAATGAATACGAGGGTTATATAACAGGCAGAAGCAAGAGACCGCTTTCATTTTCTTCGTTGTTAATTATTTGTAAACCCATATGCAGGTCTAAGTAACTGGTATGGTACCACGTTGATCTGGGCGGTCACTTCGAATTTAACGACAATAAAATATGTACCGCTCAATTCAACTAAATAATTCGAATTTAAACTTACCGTCGCGTGAACTGTGTGATGGTAATAATCTTGTAATCCTTGCCAATAGCCATAATGTGTGTCAAATCCTCTATATGTGGGTGTATATTCTTTCCTAAAGAAGCCCAAGTGCCATTTTCCAACTGCATGTGTTTTATAACCGTGTTGCTTGAGACGTTGAGGCAATAATGTCTCGTTTAAGGACAAACCCCAAGGCTCTGGCTCCAAAATGACTAAATGCTGCATGCCTGGGAACGAAGGAATATAAATATCACAAAATCTTTTATTTGCTTTAGGATGTTCATTCGTTTTACAAAAATATCTTTCGCGCATAATGGCATTCATTAGATCAACACAAGTAACTCGAGCCGCGTTGGATACAAACGAGGCGAATTACATTTTTAATCGCCTTTATGCCCCTCAGCATTCGTTAATAAGTCTTGGCCTATATATTGTTCTTTGCATAAAGGTTATGGCTTTTTGTATTTGTAAGTAATATAAATTACATTCACTGGCTCGTACAATGCCGTTGCACAAATGCAAAATATATCATCATCGTTTTAAAATAAACTTCCCATTTACTGCATCATTTTTTGCAAATTCTTATCTAGCACTTAGATTTTAGTTCAACTAGCGCTGGGAGCAAGGCTACGATCCGCACTATATACAATGTTAACAACAGTTAATTCAAGTGTAAGGTTAACAGGTAACACTACAAGTTGGTGACAATAAATTTTCAACAATTGACTATTTCTGTAAACGTAATTGCTCTAAAATGGATCTGAACATTTGAATATTATGCAAATAAATGAATATTAACCTGGCTCATATAAAAACGATAACGTTGTAACCTTGAAATTCATCGTTACGGAGAGCTTGAGCTTTGTTTTATCAATCTTTCCGTTACATTTTGTAACAATTATTCAATCCATTAATTACAATAACGTAACGCGCAAATGAACACAATTTCCTGATGCTCGAAAAACCAATGATAGTACGTGATTTACTTCGTGCCAAAACTGGTGGAGAAAGTGAGTATAGTAATTGTTATATTACATTATTACATAGTGTCAAACTCAACCAGGATGGGAAAAATATTGGAAATTGAATTATTAGATATTGGGGACTTAAGTCACTTACCTAAATGAATGGGGTATTTCCCAGTAAGAAACGCCGACCTGGATGGCGTGCAAAGAGCTTGAGTGTAATGGCCGTTTAAAATAACACCGTTGTAAGCAAGGGCATCAATATTTGGCGTTGGAATTTCGTTGCTGCCGTGAAATCCCACATCATTAAATCCCTGAAAATAAGTTCGCATCAGTTTAAAAAAAATATATGTATCTAACTGGACGAGGCATGTATTTTATTTAAAAAAGTAATAGGAGGAATGTGAATGAATGTACAGTTAAAAAAGTTACCATTGAAGAAAACCACAAGGTGTATTATAAAATCATTCGATCAAACAGAATCCTTTGTTTAATGTCAGAATAATGAAATGAACATGTTTGTACTTTCAATAATTCAATTATTATTGTCTTTGATTCTAATAAAAAAAAGTATGTAATAATAAATTAATTACAGAGAGCAATTGATAGTTATATGCATTCCAGTAAGTACGGAATTTTAAACAATTGTACATGTATCAAGGTTGAAATTTGTTAGAAAAAAAAATAGAATATTATTCGATTTGAGGGAGTTAGTCAAATATTGCTTGGTCAAATATGTTACACAATGTTAATAAACAATTATATATCATTAAAAATTGTTTCATTGATACCGATTACTTTAAAAATAAAACTTACCAAATCATCTGCAACAATAACAATAATGTTCGGTTTTTTGTTAGCAAGTATGGCATCCTGCACACAAATATATAAACATAAACATTGCAAAAACCACTTCATTTTTCCGAAAATATGTAATATGTTTGACAGTTATATGAGATTGTATTCGGCACAAGTTCGAGAAATATCTCTAATACCAAAATATGTCTTGTAGTGGTCACTTTAAGATCAATCTTGGAGGCAATGTTGTGGAAAAAACTTTTATATCTTGCACATTGGCCAAAGTGGGGGTACGCCACTTACTATCACCTAAGTACGGAGTTGCGAATACGTCACAGGGAATCGCGAGTTCAATTAAATTCGTAGAAAATCCGGAGTTTAAGATGATGCTCTCTTACTCCTGGCTTTGACCGCGCTATTAACATAATTACTATGATGCACTTCCTAAACAGAAGGTAAAAACGTTGATATTGTAAATCTGATTCACCTCTATGGACGTAGTTTATTTTTCAAAAGTACCTACCGTAATCACGCATTCGCAATTTACAAGTCATTATAGTTTTTCTCGTTAACTTTGTAGTTATTTATTTGTTGAAAAGGTAGAAATCCCTAATCTAAAAATAAAACAATAGTTGCAATTTTATAACATCTACTAGTAGTGGTTAATAATTTTGCTGTTTCGATAACAATTTAAAGAAAGGTGAACTTCTCGGCGAACACACGTCTTATTATATGACATGTAAGCACTTATTATCATTTACACGTATCAATGTATATAGAAGAAACTGATATTTATATCGTATAATAATGTTAAAGTAACGTCATTTATAATATCCGAATCAATAATGTACAGGGTGTTTTGATGAATATGTAATGCAAAAAACGTGACGTTGTTTGATTTGCAAAGAGGTGGCTAAGGCGCGCCAAAGAAGCGACAGTTTTTATGTTACACATTCATTAGAACAGCCAGTAGAACCAACTTCATTCGATATAATGAAATATTTAGCACAAGTGCTATTAGGGGTGCTAGACGGACAAGGTAAGTAAAGAAAATCTTTGAAGTTTAGGTAAGAAGAAATTGCTTCACACATTTTGGTCACATAAATGAAAATCCCAAATTTCCTGTGATAATTTTCAGACTTATAAAATGATGAGACTCAAACAACAAATTTCCTCGGCCTTAATTTGTTAACATTTTATTTCTATCACATAAGTAGCCCCAATTACCGCCAATGAAATTTTTAATTGTGCAATTTATTATTTTATTGTATGTTTATACACTCATTCTTAGTAGAACGGTATATCCGTAAACCGATCGAGTAACTCAAGCACTATTTTGGGATTTCTTTCAAGGGGTGATTTTATTTTTATTTTTTTACTTTTTTTACTCAAAATTATGCATTAGAAAAAAGAATTAATGTACTTAATGACAAATTCAGTGCTACCATCGATTATTCTAATTTAATACCTATTACTCTCAAATAAATAGTTTTTAAACAGCTTCCTCGCGTTCGTGCTTTTAATTTGTATGTATGCAGTTAAAATGGTCCCACTTACGTTAATTAATGAATGGTGACCTATTTACATTTAATGTAATTAATTTGAACTAAAGCAATATTTTCTACTTATGTTTGTAAAAACATTTCGTTTGTACACAGTCAAATTCTTGCTCTAAAAAAGATGCTTAGTGTTTTATAAAAAAAGATGTTGAACAAATCCAAATATTTAACGCATCTACCTCTAAATGTAATATGAAATTAGTAAACATTTACTTTGGAACAAATTTCTATATGTTACAAAACAGAATTTCTTATATTAATGTAAAAATAACGTTTATTCACAGCTGAGCAATTCAGTTTTCATTAAGCTCTGAGCTATAACTGATACAGTTTGTATAATTTATTTCATTCGATTTGTGAAAACTGGATTTCAATGATCTCTTTTAATAAGTCTACATCAAGAGATAATAATTCTATCAATTTTATTTTATTCAGGGGGATATCCACGCTTTAGGGAGAGATATTAACTATTGATAGGTATAGTTGAATTAATGTTCAACAAAACATTAAAAATAGCAATATTACACATGCGATTTACGTGTAAATTAAGAATCTTTTGTTTTAATTTGCACCCCCAGAACAAATTGCAAACACTCAAAGATTGTACCACATGGGAAGACAATCATTCTGTGATGTAAAAATTGACGTCATGAAATGGTTGGAAGGATAAAAATAACGAAATACTCGTTCGTATTTACTCTGAATTTTAAGATATTGATTTATAAATAGACATATGGGATGTCTCTTAGTTTATTTACACAGAATATACCTCAATTTGAACACAATATACTCGGGTATTTTGGAATCAAGCAAAAGTAACATTTTTTTTAAGAAGTTAACGAACCATGAAGATTACGTTTGTAAATTGATTAGATCGATGTAATACCAATTACAATTGCATCAACAATTAAAGTAGTGGAGGGTTATTGTGTCTATGAATTACAGTAGCACCTCATTGCATCCTGAATGGTAATTTATATTAAATTGCTTTACTTTGTTCGTGAGGAACTTACAAGCGTGAATGTTGATTATGTAGACAATTTTTGCGCTAGCAACATATTTGCATAAATATAGACTATTTACAACTTTTTTGAGGCGAGTAAATACAGCCTTTCTTGCAATGCTAAGAAAATGCAGCGGCGTAAAGGGCGCAAACCAGATAATATAGTCTGCTTTCTTCTAGTATACTAGAAGAAAGCAACTATAGCTTACAAACTGTCGACCCACACTTGGTTTATTTCGACAAGTAATTTTGTTGCTTTAAATGATTTCATAATATCTGGTAGCTACTACGACAGTCCTCGCAAAACAATATATAGGTATAATGTCTAAGTCAAGGATTTGAAATAATTAGAACCTTGTCCTTAACTTTCAAATGCTACACCTTGTTAATAAATACGTTAGTGTAGCCTTAGGATCGCATACAATACAACCGTGATTATAAAAATCGATGCAGATAAGGTTCGCTCAATGTTTAATGCCTTAAGATATTGTATTATTGTTGGTGTAATTCTAATTCGATCAATATTATATCTTAAAGAAACAATTTATATTCCATTTCAGCTGAAAATGTAATTCGATTATGCATTGATTTGCAATTAATGTTCGCAATATATTCTCTTAGACATCAGAACATACGCATACGTCATAGTTTCTAACGCAAGACCTAAATACTTTACGACGTCACAAGATTTAACATTGCCTAATTTTCTTGAAGTTTTTTCTGCAGATTATACTCTCAAAGTATTATTAAATGAGTCACCGGGTCTTACAGTATTCTACCAGACTATGGTTCTCCCATCTTAGGTCACTAAACTTGTTATTCTACTTTGTCGAAATAATTGCTTCGGGATATAACCAAGCATGTTAATGTCCATAAATTAATAATGTATTTCCAGTATTAATATTGTTTAATGATTTCACTTTTATGTAGCTTATTGTACAAGGAAGATCACTTAGAAATTATTTTAGATAGATTTTTGTTATGTAGGTACTACATCAACTCCAACTACAAAAGTAAGCATATAAAACTGTATGCAAAAGTTGTGCAAACAAATATGAATTATTTACTTGCGCAATTGAAATTTAAAAGACAAAACCATACCTGACTCATACTGTAATTACTTGTACATGTCTGCAATTGACAACGTTTCAACTTTGTGGGCAACTTTGGTAAATTATATAATGTTCTTGGCGAAAAAACTGTTTTTACCACAATAATCATTAAACAATTTTTAACCGTAGGTGTTTCGCCTTTATGTGAGGGATTCTTATAAAAATAGGTACTGTGAAGAATTTGGAATTTCCTCTCTTATTGTATTTTATTTGTAAGAGGAATTTCCACTGTTCTGCTTTGTGCAGATATAACACATATGTATGTACTTAACACAAAAATTAGTTATATTTGTTCTAGTGGGGGTTCACGTTATGAATATATTTTTAATTTTTATTCTTCAAATATTTGCTAACCTACTTACATAGGTATAGTTTGAAACGTTTCTTGATATTAAGACTCTAATACGTCGAATCGTTACAATAATACACAATTCCGACAGTAAATTAGATTATATCAAGGTTTCTACGTGTGGATGCACAAGAGTTATCAGTAAAGGTTTTTTATGCCGAATATTACTTGAAATGATGTTGTAGTTTCTCAGGCAAACGGAAGCGGAGTTAAACGTGACTGGCAATTTAAATTATTTTAAGATAAACTAATGATCCATAAAACACTTAAGTATATTACATAACTATACCGTACACCTGAATTACAGAATATATTCTCTGATAAAATTTAAAATGATCTATTGATAAATTATATTACAAAGGTGTGTTAGAAAAATTGTACCCTAAAAATTTCTAACCTCTTATCACCTTTAACCCTTCTTAATGTGTTCTAGTAAACGTCTTCCTTTATATATTTGTCAATTTGTTAGAAAATGAAGTAAATGGGATATGTGAAAAGTCCAATAAAAATAAGTGCAATCGACACGATACTTTTACAAATGTTTCATGGATAAAGTACCTAATTTTTTCAGCATTTTATTTTAATTTTTGAATCAAGGACGATTTTAACGATAATTTTTTTATTAGCATTGATTAGATAAACTCAAAAATAATGCTAATTATTATCAAATTGGTTTAGATATTTGTGCATAGTCACCATTGTGCATAATTCTTCACGTGTATGTACCTAATTGTTCATGTAGACAAGCATGCGACATTTTATAATTTTTTTAGATTTTATTATGGGTAAATCTAACCGGGTTTTAAAAATAATTATGTCGTAAATAAAAGATTGGGTTTTATGTAACGCCGATAATGTTATTATATAATGCGTTCAATATTGTACGTGAATTTATTGTTACTTCCGCTTTGGACAGACCTCTATTGAGCGAACAATATAAGTAAATTTATTAAACGCTTGAAACAAATGACTGAAAACATTGATTTTAATTTAAAATGTACCAGAAAGTTGGATAAAGGAGATGTTTTGATAAAATTAAGCATTACATTACACAAAAATTGCGTAATCGTAACTTGTTCTGAGGTATTCATAAGGAGAAGAATATTTCTGACCATATAAACTCAGACTAGTATAAGTATGTAGTTCTAGAGTTATATTCCTAAATGCCGTTGCGTATTATTTGTTGCCTAGATTGTTACTACCTGCCATATCGATAAAGTCTACATTATGTTAAATCATTAACATAAAGTTAATTTCCACGAGACCTTCGTAACCTTTTCTTGGCATTTGTTGTTCTTATACTTTTTTATTTCACGCGCAATTAAAGATTAATGTTTTTCTGTGTGAATAATTTGGATTTAACATGAATTTCTATCCTTTTTACACGTTGGTTTGAGCAGTTAGTTTTTTTTGTAGGAAAAGACAGGTTAAAATTTTAAGAAATCTATAATTAACTAAATTTTAAGAATCATTCTGCCAGGAAAATTTTTCTGTATTATAATAACATAGTCAGACTCGGGAATCCATTAAAACAGCCACTAGTGGGAGATCTAGCAAATGAACAACTAGTCAAACTATACAACTCTGTTTTGAAAAAGACACTGCAAACATAGAACATGATAAGAACTAATTTAAGAATGACAAAACCAAAATAAAAATAGTAATTATAAGTCCAAGAGACTAGTTAAAAATCAAACAATGAGGCAGTAGAGAAATATTTTAGGTGGTGGATAGAAGGAGAACTTTTAAAAACAGCTGTGGTAGTGTACAATATGATAGATTAACAGATAAGAAGAGACATTAAGGAGGTAAAGGAGAAATGGATGAAGCATGAAGAAATCTTAACATTAATAGCTAAAGAACCACCCAACGAACAAATAAATTAGTCAAGAAAGTACTGCCTCTTTGCATTATTAAGATAAAGAAAACTTATTTTCAGAAAGGTACTAAAGGGAACGTATAAACGGGTCAAGATTATTTGAAATTTGAACTTTAGTCAGACGAACAATGTGTGTACACATAGGGCCAATTGTACCAAAAAAAGTAATCATGAGTTAAAGTTGAAAGTTAGTTAGGAAATTACTTTTGTATAGCTCTAACTACAGCGTAACTTTAACTCATAATTACTCAGTTGGACCCTTATCAAGTTAAGTTTAAAAGTCATTCTTAAAAATAACCATCCACGAATATACAAAAAATGTGAGATGAACCTGGAATGACGCGTCATGACGCTTAGTTTGGTTTCTGAGAGGATTTGGGGACTAGGGATACAATGTTTGGTTTGTCTCTTCTGTTACGTAAATGTAGAGATATTGAAAAGTAAATCTACATGTGCTTCATAGATTACGAGAAAACTTTCATTATTATTTCAAGTAATCGAGCAGCTACCAAGCCGGGTAATTGAGGAAGGAGATTGTGTAGGTCCAATAATAAAAAACCGAAAAAATCAAAAATAAATATTATAAGTAGAAGAAATAATCCACCATCCAATATTCTGTCATAAGACACCGAATAAAAATTGTGAAGAATTTTAAATACCTTGGTCTTGGATAACATCAGATAATAACTCAAATCCAAAAATAAGAGCTCAAATAGGACAACTGAAAATACCGTTCTATAAAACGAGGAATCTATGGTACAGTTTAAAAAACAAGCTAATAGTACTAACACTACATACAGGGTGTTCAGGTGAATATGTAACGCAAAAAACGCGGCGTTTGATCTACGAAGAGGCGGCAAAACCGCGCCACAGAAGCGGCAGTTTTTATATTACATATTCATCTGAACACCCTTTATATAAAAGAGGCACTTATAATAAGAAGTAGTAAAGTAAAACTATTGAAAACAATTATCGAAGATAAAATAGAGGGTAGATGAGTACTGGGTAGACGTAAGCATTTCTGGTTGAAAACAAACAAGATAGGACTTTACAACGTTGTTTCAGGTTGCAAAGGACCGAAATGACTTTGAAGAGATTATTGCCAACCTTAGCTAAAGTAGTGTCATTAAGGTGCGAACCATAGGAAGAAGATATTTACAATTACCTGAAATTTTGAGTGGAATATTTATTGTTTAATTTTGCATATACAGTATCTTTTTATCGGATTAAATCAATGTTATAACTGTTGGTTCTTGTTTAATTATTAGTTAAGTCACACAAGTTAATTTTAGGACACAGTGTTATTATAATATTTATTAATTATTAGTCCTTCATGGAAGTAGCTTAAAGAAGCATTATGAGTTTCATACATTATAGTTTTAACGATCGCCGTAATTCGGAAATGATATCACCTTTACGATTAGTTAATATGTGCATTCTCATTATAAAGATTTTGATCTTCTAAATTACTGACTACAGTCAAGTATACTTGCTAAAGTAATAACACAGCCGGATATACTATACCTGTTGACTATAAAAACTAATATTAGAATAAACGGATACGTCCCATTGATGAATATCACCCAAACATCTTAATAAAGCATTTAATTGCACAAACGTTTTCCTAGTGTTAAGTTCAGTTACTTTAATGATCAGTTAATTAGCAAGTTTTTTAGCATTCACTTTTTGATTTTTATATTATAAATCGGTAATTAATTAACACAGAAACTTTAAGTAAGCATAATAAAGCCGAACTGTATAAATTAACTTCTTTGTTCACAACAACTAATAAATTATGATGGCTTAATTACATTTTTATTTATTCAAAACGAACCACATGTAAGGACGGTCAGGCCTCGATTACAGCAAAACAACTCTTTGTGTTAGGGTTTTATTAAAGTTAGAAATAAATGTAATCAGGGAAATTAAGCATGCATCTAGATGATTTACTAGGAAGATTCTCATTTAAATTTGAAATTTTGCGGAACTTATTAATACGTCGTGCATAAATTGAAATTCTTATTAGAAAAATGTTCATACTTAACAGAGATTGTTCTAAACAACCTAAGGAGCAACTTACAATTACTGTAATATATAATAATAATATACATTACATTAATGAATATTGTCTATCTATATTTCATTTTTCATTTTAAATGCGTGTATTTATATGAATACGTGAAAGTATGAAACATTGTTAAATATTAGACGAATAGTTTAAAACTATTAAATCAAAATGTACTTATATGCATAAAAGGATATTTTTTTTCAATCATGTCTTTGCATTTAAATGTCTTGATGTACGGATAAATGTTCTTTATATGCTGAACATCCGTTTGAAAATATAATTTTCGAATACTAAAGTTTTAGACAGACACCCAGAGACAATAATTTTGCGAAATTTGGCCAAGAATTTAACAGTGACCTAATATGACCTTGAGACTGCTTGTTGAAGCGGTTCTTGTTATGGCAGCGTGTTATATCACTAGCTCAAAAGATATCTTCATTCCTGCGGTACGAACTAGTTGTTTGTTATTTATTCAACTTTAGAATCTTGTGTGAACAAGTTTAATTAATTGTTTTCAGAAATAATGACTTTTGCAGGCAATTCCAGATAGTTTCTCAAATTTATCATAATTATCGTAATGTTGCAACAATTTATTAAATTAATTGCACCGAGTCTATTAATTTATTTACTTATATACTATAAGATTTAATTTCAAAACCAAGAGATTCTGAAGATGAAAATTTCATAATTAAATTTTAAAAAGGTACACGTACTTTACATCGGTCATGTAAGAGAGTTATTTTCTCGTAACATTAGCTAGATTTGTGCTTTAATTACTTTGTTAATTGTTTGAGATTGTGTACACAAATGATTTAAGAAAGTAATTGTGTGCTACAATTAAACGTTTCCTAAAACAAAATTCAAGGATAATAGAGAGTATTTAACCGAATTTATAAAAAGATTTTGCAATATCACAAAATCTTAGATTACAATCTTAACAAATTAGCGAGTGTTCTGCATGCAAACAATGGGAAAAATCTAAAAAGAGCCATCGACTTTATAGATTGTTGGATATGCTAATAAACTTGGCCGTGGCTCGATCTTAAAGGATGTTTTTAATTGATCATTAGATATAAGTATATAAATTTACATGACTTTCCGCATAAACTTTTAGTATGTGTTAAACCTTCGGCAGAGGCATATTAGTGCTTGGTGCGACTAGTGAAGCCGCCTATATGACGAAAAACATGTTTTTTTGTAGTAATTATTGTTTGTTCTATAGTGCTGTTTATATAATATGTGGACTATTACAACAATCAGTTTGCGCCGCAGGTGCCCCTCATATTATTTTTATTATGGCGGATGACTTGGTACGTTTTTATAATAAGAGCCTTGCGGCTAAACGTCTTGCACTTGAAAATCAGATGTCTCAGTGTGTAATATTTTCCATAATCGTATAAGATTTGAGTTGCATGCTCATAGGGTATGTAACAATTATTCGGTCGTTTAATACTAATATAATGTATATGTGGAAAATGTGTTGAAAATACGTATTTAACATCAACGTATTGTGCGTGAAATAATTTAGCGAACCATTGTTTCAGTGAATTCAAAAGCTTTCCGTCACGTACTACCAAATAGAGTTTTAGTGTTTTCTCTATCTACTTTGAAAAGCGCCCAGGAAATTATTTTGTAGACGGTTGATAAAATACAGGATATGAATCTTGCCAGAGATGGTTAGGGATAAACTACTAACATTAAAGTATGACTAGTTAATGTTTATTACATTTATGCTAAGTTTATTGTGATGATTGGGAGGTTTTATAAGCTAGGAAATATACTACAATGTTGTAGTTCTGATCATGGATATGTTTGTTAAATAAATAAGAATAATTGAGCAGAATAAGTTAACGTTTTAATAGGTAATATAATATTTACGAGTTCCAATTGTTTGCGAATGAATATGAATTTTTGTTTTAATCTTGAACTTTATAATAAGTATCTACTACAAATCACTATTTCATTTTCTATCTAAAACGACCATTCTGTTACTAGAAAATCCTGTTGGCAATAGTGCAATGATTCGAAATATCCATTTAGCGTAAGGTTGACATACTCGGAATGTTGACAATAAAATCGAATGAGGAGACAAGCGGCTTTAAATGCGTACCTAGGTGCACTCTGAACTAAAATAAGTATATCACTAAAACTGAAACCTTTTGAATAGTAATTATTTTTTTTTGTCCAAATATGCGATCGAAAAAATCAACAAATTTGCTCTTGTGAAAATAGTATACAGAATGATCTATTCACAACTGGCCAGGGGGTGGAGACACAATTCTATAGGTTTTAAGGTGGTCGTTCGTCAATGGCTGATACTACAAAGCCCCTCGGCAGAGAGTATCATAAATCTTTAGGAACAAATAGAAAACATGCACGTAAGGGATAGAAAACCTGTCCCGCAAGATTTCTGATACCCTCGGTCGAGGGGCTTTGTAGTCTCAGCCATTGACGAACGACGACCTTATAACCTATACAATTGTGTCTCCACCCCCTGGCCAGTTGTGAATAGACCATTCTGTAGTCTAATAATTCAAGTTGAAGTACAAGAGGATCATGTTAGGCGAGTAAACTCGTGTAAGAATGCTAACCCGTAAACAAAATAAATCTAAGCAAAAATGTATCAGTTGTAGATATTTGTAACAGTTGAAAATAGGTCTATTTTCATAGTATTGATCGTGCAAAAGAAAATTAAATGCATAATCAAAGAACTTTAATTTGTTTCTGGAATCAAGGGTCCGAAAACTTTTCAAAGCACTTAACTACAACTAAATGCAAAATATTTTCCCATTCAAGCAAAAGGTTACGTGAAAGGGTTAATTCATTATTAAGTCAACGATGAATGAAAACTTCTTCAGTTACATACGTATGATTCGCTTAGGACGCTCCCCTCTTTTTAATAACTAAAAACTCATCAGAAATGAAAACAAATTTTTAAATTATTTTCTAATTAATTCCTTTTCAGGGATGGAATGACGTAAGCTTTCACGGGAGTAATCAAATTCCTACGCCGAATATAGATGCGTTAGCATACAATGGAGTCATCCTTAACAGCCACTATTCACAAGCTATTTGCACACCTTCCAGATCAGCACTTCTTACAGGAAAATATCCAATGCGACTCGGTACGTTTTCTCCCAACACTAACTAAACTGATTACTTGTTCAATATTTACATAAGCCAATCCCAATTCCTGCTCTAGATGGACCGATTTCAATGTTTCGTTTAACAAAAAGGTTCTCTGAAATATCGTTAGATTAGTACGCGAAGAGAATGCGTTGGGCTAAAAACCATAAGAAAATAGAATAATGATTGTTTATAGTGGGTATCGCTTTTCTGAATTGAATTAAGGTTTTTTGACCTTGACCTAATCTGAAGCATATATTTAATTTTTTTAGGGTTGATTTTATAGTCAAAATAATATATAAAAATATCGTCTATAAAACTTAATATGGTTTACTCTTTTAGCTGATTCTGACAACTTCATTATAGTACATGTCGGTTCTTAAAGTTATTATGTGCATGAACATAATTACGGCGTTATGAAAAAACATGAATGTATTATACATCATCATTATCGTCAGGTCAAATTATATAATGAACAAGTACTGTAGCTCGTGTTTAAATTTCACATGGCTGCATAGATATGTAATTAAAGTAGTCGTAACTGTACATTATTAAAAATTGATACTCCTTGTGGTCAATTCTACTAGTAGATTTTTTATTATTAGAAAGAAAAGAGGCAAACAACTACAAAAATAATATGCTAACATTAAAGCTGTTTTACAACCCTTTCCTCTGTTATTTATTGGTAGCACCTAACTGAAAAAAAATCATATTCATTGTGTATCGTTACACGGCTTGATTTAATGGATATATTCTGTGAGGATTGAAAACGTTTTAGAGCTACAAAATTTTAACTCCGATGCCCTTTGAAGGGAACTCTAAATTCTAAAACCGAATGTAAAACAGAAAGTGCGAAAAGTGATACATTTTACAGTCGGGATTTATTTGAGGATATCTAAAATGTAAATCGTTACAGGAATGCATGGAACCCCCTTAGTACCAGCGGAAGATAGAGCCTTGCCTGAAGGAAAAATAATGCCGGAATATTTTAGAGTAAGTTGTTTCTTAAGGTGGAAGGTAGAGGTACATTCATTGTGTTCGCTTTGAAGATATTGGCAGGAAAATGTCAAATAATGTAGTTATATTGAATGCAGTGCCTAAAAGTTTTTATCGATTTTTAAAAATAACTTGCCCAACAACATGATTTACTTTCAGGACTTAGGATACAGCACGTATCTCGTCGGGAAGTGGCATTTGGGATACAGCAGATGGAATTCCACGCCCACTTACAGAGGATTCGACCACCATTTCGGTTGTTACAATGGTTTCAGTAGTTACTACGATTATGTCTCTACATGGAGGGTAATATAGATACTTTAAGTAATAAGTGATTCATACAATAAACTCCCTGGACGTGAATGTGAAGTATTTGACCTAAAGGGTTCATGCTCTAGTTCACTGCAACATTATTACTAATCTAATAAGGGTCATTGAGTCCATTTTCTAAACGGAGCGAGTAAGTGAAGTTGCTTTGGCTTTTTGTGAGATGCAACTTGCCCGCTACTCAAACATGGGCGATTTCAATTACACAGCAAGACAGTTGTTGTGCATTGAATTAATTTTACCTTATAAATTCCATTAGTTTTTCAACTCGCTTCATTTAGTTAATTTTATAATTAGTTAAAGTATAGTTGATGTTATAGCAAACAATTTTAAACTAGGTTAATGGTAAGGACTATAATGGATTTGATTTAAGACGAGATAAACAGCCAGCGTGGGATGTGGCGGGAACATATGCAACTGATGCCTATACTGACTATGCTATAGATGTTATACAGAATCATAATGCCGAAAAACCTCTCTTTATGTTGATGTCACACATTGCCCCTCACGCAGGCAATGATGGAAAACTCCTAGAAGCGCCGCAGGAGACAATAAATCGATTGAACTATATCGTCGATGCAAACAGAAGGACCTACGCAGGTTGGTTATTAAATTTTTAGATTATTTCCTGGACATAAGAGTAACTATAATATAGTTTTATATTGCTGACTTTTCTAAAATTATATTAGTTTTGTATACGAGTATATAGGATGCATCTTTTTTTAATTTCAGCAATGGTAGCAAAAATTGATGAAAGCGTAGGGAAAATCGTTCAAGCTTTGGAGCAGAAGAACATGCTCGCGAATACTGTGATCGTATTCGTGTCAGATAATGGAGCTCCGACTGTAGGTTTCTTCAGGAATTGGGGCTCCAATTATCCTATCCGCGGAATAAAGAAAACGTTATGGGAGGGAGGAATCAGGACAGTATCATTTGCCTGGAGTCCACTAATTGTTCAAACAGGTCGAGTATCAACAGATTTGGTCCACATTACTGACTGGCTTCCTACATTATTCACGGCTGCTGGAGGTGATATCGGGGTTCTTGACCCTGAATTGGATGGAATTGATCAATGGTCTAGTTTAGTCTACGACTTACCATCCCCTAGAAATGATATTTTAATTAATATTGATGAGAAAACAAGAAATGCTGCCCTTCGTTTTTATAACTGGAAATTAATAGTTGGTAAGTATTATGTGATATGCGAACGAAAGAGGAAAATAATATATTTGTGGATAAATATAGAAAATGTTTTTCCAAGGCATAAAATTATAAGCGGAGGAAAGAAAAATATAAATTCTGTTGACTAACCAGGTCGAGATTTCGTCGTGACGGATTCGTTGTTGCGAACACTATACATGGATGATTGAATTAGCAGTGATGCGGAAATCGCACAGAGTTTCTTGTATAAAAGATAATTTTAGGGCGAAAATGTGCATCGATGATTTCGGTTTAAAACAGCCAATCGCTCTAGATATGTCGTGGAAATTTGTTATTGAATGACTATTACAAATTAAGAACTTTATTGACGAATAATAATATGTTTGAATATAATTTAATAAGTACAAAATTGAAACAACATACAATATTTGTAGTAAATAAGTTTCTTCTTTTGGTTCCTTAAATTTCCATTTTTATGCTTTTCATTCTTTTAAATCTGGAAAGAGTTCGTAAACAATTTTTTTTAATTTAAAAGTAGGCCAAATCTATAAAGTTGTACAGCACCCCCTTTGAATCGTTGAAGAAATTTACATACTTTAAAGTCCTAGTAAAGTTTTATATAACACTGGCATCGAAATTGTTCCTTTGCTAAGTGCATTATACAATAAACTGTTCGCATCCTTTAAAATGTTTAATAAATGAACGAAAGTGCCTATATATTTTGTATTCTACTTATGAATATTTTGCACATAGGTACGGTGGACAACGGGACTTATGATGGATATTTTGGGGAGTCGGGATTAGAAAACATTCACTCATTGGAATACAACACAACTGCTGTAACTGAAAGCTTGGCTGCCCGAACAATCCGAAAAGTTAGCTATAGCAGTACACTGGAAACGGAGTTTGAGGATCTACGGCGACAAGCAACCTTGAAATGTCTAAATCCGAAGGCGAAAAGAAATCCTTGCGATCCCTCAAGTAAGTAACTTAATAATATTAATTAAGGCTTTAAATTTATAACTTCTGTAGCGCGCTTGGACAATAATTAGGTGCGTCAATTAAAATGACGTACATGCAATTAAAAATATAAATTACCAGGACATCGCGACGTTACGCCGCTAGAACAGAACAACAATGTTTTAACTAACTTTCAGCTAGTTCAAAACATTTTTCAGTAGGAGCTTTGCACTAATTCGACAGTTCACAAACCGAAGTTAATTATGCTAATGAAGAAGAAATGCTGAAAGGCTGCACTTTAAAATAAAACAGGTATAATGAAACTAAAATGCATATATTTACGCGATTACATCTATCAAATTAATTATGTTATAGCGTGTAAATTCGCTGTGTAACTAGCAAGTTGCGATGTAATTAGTTTGCCATTCAAAGTGACGTAATGAAGATTTATTTTATTATAATGACACGTGAATAATATAGCCATAATACTACTCTTCTGCATGTATTCTCTCTTACTTTATGTTTTCAGTTTAAATAAGTGACTGTGAACGAAACTTTATTGGCTAGAGAATTTCCAAAATAAATGATAGAGAGAATTACATATACACAAATACACCTAGCGCTCCTTTAAACGAAACACTCTAATTTGCTTTGTTTTCAAATTATAGAACAAAACACCCTATTGTGCAAAATTTACAATACCTATATTATACAAGAAAACATTAGCTAGATTCGTTTTTTATGAAATAAGTGATAATTAATTGCTTTAGGCTTGGTCTCTCCCAAATATATTTGTGGACATCTTTATGGTTGTAAGAGTCATTTAATATTTTTAAATTCGTTCTGCTTACAACGATCTAGTAGCTTTCTCTTCAGAGGTATTCACAATAGGCTTATCATATTTACTTGCAATAATACTTCACTATCTTGCTTAGATCCTATTCTAGCATTGAAGTCACCAGCTAAAATAATTTCTCTATGTCAATTCATACCAAATAGAACTTCCGACATTTGATGATAAAATGATTCTGTAATTTGTAAGTTCCTACCATCAGATGAAGCATACCCATCGACAATATCCATCTCATAACTATGCATATACAGATGTTTAAAATGATTGTTATTTTTGGTTTGTACTGACTTCACTCAATAAGTGAAGGAAGTTCATATAATCTATTTGGTGACAGTGCCCTTAAAAGTACTCTATATACATTTGAACGCAAGTAATTTCTATAATTTTTTCCAAAATATATTTACATCTTCAATAGCATTTGTAAACTTTGTAATGTCGCTGGCAAGAAAATGATTAGAAATTGTTATTAAGAAAAGATCTATTATTATTCTATTTTATAGTTCTAAATAATTAGATGTTCTCTTTACAAAACAAAATAAGTTCTTGCTGTTGGTGCATTCTTGTTTGCCACACGTTTCCTTTCAGTAGCCTTCAGTAAGAGCATTTAATTAACCTTTAGTTTTCCATCTTTTTCACGTTTGGATGATACTTTCCCTTAAGGTGTAATTTATCGAACCATGGCACTGGAACTGCATAAGATATTTTCAGATTAATACAACAAACACACCATGTAAATACCTTAGTTGTTGGTGTTATTAATATACGTAATTTACTTTTTTAATTATAAATTTATTTAATATTCTGTTTTACACATAATGTTTTGATCTTTACCAGGCGGTCTATATAATATGGCAAAAAAATCAATTTAATATTTTAAAGTCATTTTGATCTGTGATATTGAACAACTTATATTGTGCCACAAAAACGTCGAAATGCATTAAAACGAGAAGAGGATAACTGCATTCTCCATCAGTACCTTCTGTTTTCTGGGGGAATCTCGCCAGGCGAGGATAACATAAACATGACATTCGTCCTTATTAAAATGCAACCCCGCTTATTGCCGTTGTCTAATTGAAATCTTATCGATTTGCAGATGGAGAGGTTTGCTTGTACGATATACCAAGCGATCCATGTGAAGAAAACAATTTGGCCCAGTATTTCCCGAGTGTTGTTCGGAGGATGAAACGCGCCCTGGTTGACTACAGAGCAGGTTTAAGTCCACAACTTAACCAGGATCCTGACATGGAGAAGGACGACCCGAAACTTTTCGATTACACATGGAACCCCTGGTTAGACTGCGCTGATGCAACTTGTAGCGCGTAGAGAGAGAGTATTTATTCAAATATTTATAATTAACGCCACATTTATAATCTTACCCGTTTGTGAGTTTTTCTTTCTTAATAGTAATGTAAATACTCAAATTTCTATACTTGCAATTAAAAGTGTGAAAATTTCATGAAAAGCGAAACGATGCGGAAGTAAAATAAAAACCGACTGTGGTATACGCATTAATACATAAAATATTATTCAGGTTGTACTGTAATAAAGTTAAATTTAATTTCATTTCATTTTATTTATGGAGAGTAACACTTTAATCTGTATGCTATTAAAAATAATTGGGCTGCATTACGGACGATATATTCTTTGAATATTTGGCCTGATAAAATAGTATGTCAAGTATTTTCGGCTCATTTATCGATAAATTAAGGTCTAGGTTACTTGAGGTGCTCAAAGTCGCAGGATTTAAAAGGGAGAGAGAATGGAGTAAAACGACAAGTGCTCTTAAATTTGCGGCATCAGCGTTATTCAAATTCTCTTTCTTTACTTTCGTTTTATTGGTTGGTTTTAATTATTATTTCTTGTTTCTTTTTCAAAAACCTTCCCCACGTTATTATGAAAAAGTATGTACGAATCTACTTTCATTACTATTCTATTTGCGGAAATACTCTTTTTGTTAAAGTTTGTTCCACACTTTACTTAAATTTTATTTTTTTATGAGACATAAATTGTATTTCTTAATTAATCTAAGGTAATTACTTAGGATTTCGAATGCAGTAAAACGCTATTTTTGCAGGGTTGAAATATTATTTAGTGCTTTTCTCTGCGACGACCTCTAATATAAATTTATATCTCTAGGTACGTTCCCTTTTCTAAGCGAGAATTATTTTTGGGCACATTTAATACATTCTGAGAGTTTCGGTTAGGAATTAATTTTGAAGAGTTATAAACCGTACAAAAATTGTTTAGTATCATCCGTGACCAGAAATTAAAATGCGTCGAAATGTATCACTTTTTATTGGCATGAAAATCCAAGCTTATAGGCTTACACCGGTGCGCCTTGTATGTTTGCATGTTTAGTCCAAGCCTGAATAGGCTCCCTGTTTTGGATTAAATACGAAATGAACTAGAACATGCAGTGATTACGTGGAATTAATTAAATTTTGCTGTGATTAAACTTGAGTTTTCTTACACGCAGGCTCAGATCCTACTGCCTAATTCAGTATCGTTATATCATATGGATATTTAACCGCAGAAGAAAGTAATAAGCCATTAGAGATTAATTATTTTTTTCTTATTATTGATTGCCTAGTAAACATTTAATTGAACCTAATTAGTAATTCCTTTTTGCCACTAGCTTAGTGACCATACCCTTTAATGCAAATGAATGTTTGTTCTCTCCTCACGCATTAGCTATTCATTGATCTACATTGGCTTTAAGAGAACCACCCACTGAGCGATACAGTTTCAGTCACTATTATTAACAATGGGATACCTCCCAATCTATGTTTAATAAAATTTTACATTTGAAAACAAATATGATACACTGGACCACAAGAAAATCAACTTTCTTATCACTTAAAGGATTAAAATGAATTACATTAACAGCACCTAAACTTTCTAAGAGAAAAAAAGATTTTATTATGTTGCATAACTTAGCATTGTCCCAGGGTGCTTTTAAAGATTGTTTTTCAGGATTTCTTGAGGGGGAGGTGTAAGCACACCACAAGCGTTGCCCAAGGTGTAGACTTTTAAATTATTCTTGCATGAAATTGGGGGAAAGCTTTTTTAACACTCCCTCACTGTTAAGTGTGCCAAATATTCTTGGGCTCATTAAAAATGTCTCCTTACGGTAATGTGTGCCCACTCCTTGACGTCGTTAATTACAACTTACAGCTTCCTGGATATAATTTGGGTGTGCTGAAATAATATTACAGTAAACCACTTAACGTAAACACTGGCCCCTGAAACTAATCTAAGAAGTAATTTGCTGACTAGGGCATCCAGCAAAGTGTCACATGGAAATCCCATCAGGAGAATGTTCTTATCTTTAGATTAATAAAATTTGGTACAGTGATCCCTAAGTAATAAGTTACAGCCGCACAGACTGTATAATAATTCATGTGGAAGATTTTCAATGCGTGCTGGGATAATCAGGACCTTAGTCAATGCCAAGTCCTCGATTACGGTAATGAGATTATCTTTTCTTCGTGAAACAATTAGCACTCTCTTTTCCGAAGCTTTAAAGTGCCTAATTTTAGGAGACCTTTTAATTAAGAATTTATACGGACGCCTCATGAGGAAAATTTCATCCAATTTGGGAAATTCGCAACAAACTTATATTTACAATTATGAAAAGTTAGCTCTTTAATTGACTCTTTCTCTTTATTGGCTTAGTATATACAGTTAATAAGAAATATTTCATTTTAACAAATATTGATGTTAGTAATTTTACTGCAATTGTTATACAGCCCTAAAAGAGAATGTAATAAAATAATACGCTATATGTTACATAACAATCATTCTTTTGCTAACAATCAATTTGAAACCACCAACCAGAATACGAAGTTATTGAGTTTGCGGTTGGTCTGAATTTCCATCGTACGAAATTGGAACAATTATTATTCTATTAGGGAAATCAATATATTTCTATCGATGAACAAGTTGATAGTTAATATTTGCAGAATCCGTAATTAACTAATAAATTAACAGGGTGAGTTGGTAATGAACGTTGCAGTCGATTAGTCGTGATTACGAATAGACGTGTGATTGTCACCTCCAAATTGAGGGTCTAAATGTTAGTAAAGTTTTTACAGATCAGATAACTGTAAGCCATAAATATGAAATTTGGCGCAAATTATACTGCTAGATTACAACATTATACACATTCATCTGATTTTATAGTGCCTCCTCTCTCTTTAATATATTCGTTACATATAGATGTTGTACGTTACAAAAATTACAATATTTCTTAGTTTATATTTTGATTATAGTTAAAGAATTAATTACAGCAGAAAATTAATAAATGAAAACGACTCTCCTGTAGGAGGTTTATCTTTGTGAATTTTTGATATTATTTTCAGTCGCAATAAAATAAAGAAAATTTGTTAAACGTGAAAAAAGAGAAGCCATAACTTTAAGAAGCACGATGGCATAGGCTTCGGCAAAGAACCGCTACAATTGCGCGTGGTAGGTGCGCGATTCCCGACGATAAATCTGTCCCATGTTGTTGAAATTCGTCAGTGCCATCGCGTCTGAAGGCGTCGAGACGCCCGAAAAATGACATAATAATCAACCACTGGCCCACACTTTCGGTCGGGAAGCAAATACTCGCATTCATACGGCCAGAATTCTATTTAGGAATTTGCAAAGTTCGATTTCAAATTTTACGTGTCCGAAGTTTCCGACTGTTTCAGTTAAGTTCCCAACTTAGCGCGTAACGACTGAAAAGTTTCCCCAACTTTCGGAAACTTTGTTATTTCTTCTGTAACAAGTAAATTTTTAACTATACTTACTTTACAAGGTAAGTTACGCAAAACTGGTCTAATTTGTGACGTGCATATTTAGCAAGTGTTACGAGAATCCGGAGTTGTAGCAACTCACTCATTTTTCGCGCCATTCATAAACCTTCCTACACATTTGCATAATTTAAATTTAAATAAATGAATGAAATAAATAAAATTTAAAATTCATCACCAAATAAAAAGTTGGTGCTGCACGGTGAAAAAAATTTGCTATAAAAATTTGTAGCAAACATAACTAATAATTTTTTTTAATATTTATTTTGGGTGAGTAATTGTAATGTTATATTCGTACAAAAACTTCTCTGTTGAATAATTATTCAAATTTTGATCTTTGTATGCGAATCTGTAGTTTAACCTAGAAGTAGTTCAAATTTACAAGGGCGCAGGAGATGTACATTATTAAAAACTTCAGTTTTTAGTATTTAAATGTTACCAAATTACGGTACGTGTAATTTTACAGCAGATATGCTTTAGTAAAAACCCCTTTTGAAGTAATGCAATGCAATGTAAGTTAAAAACCTTTGAATATAAATGCGTTAAAAGATAACTTTATTCGAAGCAGAAATGATTTAAGCGGAAGAAAATCTCTTTGCGGAATAATATTGCCTCATAAAAACCTGAAATAATTATTTAGAAGTAATAATTTCGAAATACTGACACTGAATGTGAAGTAAACTGTAGATTAAATATATCTGCGAATGTTTTACTTTGATGTGGTTACTAAAGCAATTTGAACAATACCGCTAAATAGCGGAGCAGGCGATGGCGGCGTTGGCCATAAATTCAGAAAATAATAGAAATGTTGTTAAAAGAATTCCACGGTCAAGGAATTTATGCAGACTCCACTAAAGTTATTTATTCATTAAAATAATATCTTGATTTATTTTATGCAAGACATACAAACATAACATAACAAAATATTATTGAGAATTCTTTAATCCGAAATATTTATAACTTTGTATATTTAATATTCATCGAGGGAATATTACTTATAGGTTTTGAAATATATTTGTTTGATGATGATTGATTGACCGCGACATTCTCATCATCCTGAAATTTTAAAGAATAAAAACGGAGATTTTAGAAACGTTATTAGTGAAAATAATTAAAATTTAACTTGTTGAATACAAGCTGGTAGTTTCAAACTGAACGATACTTCAATTTACCTGAGGAAACTATTTTATAATAAGGAACTTTGTAAGGAATAATTACGTAATATCAAATAATGACATAAATTGGGACCGTTTCAAATTATGTATTACATAAAATACAATAAGACGTACCTATAAATAATTTTTTTTTGTTAAAAAGTTTTTACTTACTACATCGACGGGATGTAGAGGGAAATAGAAGACGAGATAAGGAATTAACTGCGGCAAATTTTAAAATAAACATTTATTTAACGATTCAAAAGTTCTCGCTAAATTCCGCTAAAATCGGTCTTTGAAGAGTTTGGTGTAAATCTGATTGCCGCACTGATAAATAAAACGGGGTCGTAGTGCGAACTTAAAAGAATGATTTTTTGTTATCTTGCCGTTGGAAAAAGTTATAAAAGTTTTATCGCATAATTACTGATAGTCTTATTTCCCTGCTTTGCAAAAGAGTATTGATGCGTGGAAATTAAACGTATCCTTGTAAATATTTCTCCTGATCAAACTGCCTCAAATATGCGATTCGCCCTTGCAATACCTTCCGAAATTTGTCGATAAACTATGCTGAACTGGCAGGTAAATGTGTAGTTAATTAAAATACGATACACAAAGTGTGAAGTAAACTATACTCATAATAAATTAAAATTCTATATACTACGACAAGCTTAAGATTTTCTTTTCCCCAATAATGAAACACATCCATCAGGAGGACACTTTTTGACAGATCGCTTAGATAATATACTAACAATAAGATAGGGAGTGTTTATAGTAAGTATTGAATGTCAGTTTTGTTTATGCTGCTTTTAGAAGATAATATTTTTTTACAAACACTACGAACAATTTCAAACATTTTTTCCTCAAAGTTAATATCAAAATATTTAACACCAGATCACCATAAATAATGTTGCAATAACTGTAACGCGTTATTTTATACCTGTATCTTTTATGTTTACAAGGGCGTAAAATCCTACTAGAGATTGACTGGTCATTCATTACACACGAGGTATTATTGCGATATAATAAAATTCTCTTGTTCGTTAACTTTTTAATTTTTATAAATTGGCAGAGTGTCCTAGTTTTCGAAGGAATATATTTTCTGATGAGTTTTTGAAGTAGTCGAGACTTTCTTTTATTCAGAAAAATAACGAGTCGCTCGTTTAGAAGTTTAAGATGTTGCATTCAAGATTGAAGACACTTTCGGTAATAACTTTACGTTAATTTTTAGCCCTTATTAATGCATCAATTTCCGTCTTAATTTCCAATAACACCTTAAACTTCAAAGTGTTCTTTGAACAGAATCGGCTACTTAATAACAAGGGGAGAGTCGCAAGGTTTTATTCCATGATTGTGAGATTTCCCAAAAGGCTGTCCATTGTGAGGTGAACAATGATTCGCAACAGAGAGGCCGTATTGGTTCTCCATTGAAGTTATTGCTTTTTGTTAACATAAAAAACCAAATCTGAATGTCCAACAGAAATGCTACTATCGTCGCAGAAAATAGGCTCTTAAAGATATTGATTGTGAAAGAAGCGATGAATTGCCTGAAGGGAAAATTATTCCATTATTTTCTGAATAAGTTTCATCTGGCAAGGTGATTATTTTTGTATTCCACTTATAGGGCAATCACAGATCTAATTAAACTTCCAATAAGAATGCTTGCTGTGTCCGTGTGTGTAGGATCTACACGAAGATATTAATACGTTTATTTAATCTTACATTCATGTGTAAGGTATTCAATAAATTCAATGTCAATGCCAGAAAATTTAATATTTCCATTGATTTAAACACTGGATTGAGAGAATTTGATTGAAGTCTAGTGGGTATTTAACAAAAGTCAAATTACACAAGTTTGGTTTTCGCGTCATACGCGCTTCAGATTTGATGGGAGTTTTATACCAGGCATAATATTAACTTTCGGATTGCGGAAATTTCATCGCTCAAAGCGGTGTAACTATTAAATTTTCTGGTTTAATTTGAGCACTGGCGCTTCAATAACGCTCTGTAAGTTTGTGAGTGCCTGCTAAAAACTAACTAAGGAGTGTTTACCATTTAGAATAATGTAACCTTATTTTTAATAATTTTTATAGAGTTAAATAAATAAGTAGGATATGATGTAATTTTAGACTTTAGGGAGGTTGAACAATAGTTATTTATTTAAACATTGTATCAGTGTAGTTAGTAGTTATTCATTATTGATTAATTGGTACGTTAATCGTTTTCTTAATTTTAGATAAAAGGAATGCATTTATGGAATGAATTCGGAAACATATACCTGTCGGATGTTTACATAATTGCCGACACTACAAGTTAATAAGCTCGACAAAGTTTAAATCGAATAAAGCGCGGAAAATTTGATTAAAATCTAAAAACTTTAAATATAGGTTCGCGCACTTCTTAGTCCGTTATCGCACCCCAATATGCTTGAGAATTTCGATCATGATGAACTTAGCAGTTGTATGAGTGTGAAGTGTACGTCAGGGACTCAATTTGCGCGACACGGAGTGCCTATCTGAAATGATATCGGGACCAGTCATCTACTAACATATCAATTTTATATCGTCATCCAGATTAGAGGAGTTTGTTAAAAAATTGTCAACGTAATTGAATTTGCACTTCAAAGGGCTGCGCTTTGTAGCTGCGAAAAATTGTGCATAATTCGTTTTAGCCTATGTTACTATTTGTGGTTTTTATTTCGGACAAATATAGGCGACCAAATTTTATTTAGCGACTCTAGCACATTCAACATGAACATATTTATTGTAAATATTACAAGGGATCATGTTTTCTACTGTATTTTCTTCAGAAATAAAACAATACCAAGGTTCTCTGTTTGTTTTTTTAGTACCGCTGGGCCTTGGAACTGGTTGCAGGATGAGGGTTGTGGTTCTAGTATCCCGTACTTTATGTTATTCGCCGAGATTTCGTCAATAAAAACAAAAAACGGATTTAATATATTACGGTATTTAAAAGAAGAAGATTCAAGGTTTCGGAAAAGTGTTCTTTTATGGTATGGCTCAATTATTTCGTTTAGAAAAAAAATAAACTCGCTTATCTCATATATTTTTCCGAATCACACAACAACCGTTGAAAGGTTACTGCAACTAACCAGTGCACTACGGTGCAAAACCGCTCAAAAGTTGGCAAAAAGTCTAGAAAAGTCTATTGAACGTGGAATTTTGCAAGTATGCATTTTACCAATATATAAATAAGTTTCGAACATTTAGACTTAATCACCCAACGGGAACAGGTAGTTTACCTGAACAGGTGCATACATTTATTCATGTAAAATTCTATGTTAACATAAAGCTATTGTATTCACATTATTTAATTATTTATTACAAGACTTTCGTACGATTTACATGTAGCTCATACTGTACATGACATTAGAGAACCCCCCAGATACGTAATACTAAAAGAATTTGAAAACTAAAAGTGGCAATTAACCAGTACAGTCTCGATATATTAACGAAATGTATCATTTTATCGTTACTGAATACTATGAATTAAAACACAAACAATTAAAACCTACATGTACTAATTTTGATATATAAATACCTGTATAATACAGATTACACAAGTGCCGAATATTGATTCTATAAAAAAAACTGGGTATAGGGTTGGAAACTGCAATGGTGCTAGGAATATATTGTACAAAAAAACTACAAACTTCTTTTCAGTAGCACAGGTCAATGATATAGTTTTATCATTATTTATAAAATAATCTTGCATCAATATTAGAAAGTTATTGCTTCCGAAAATTGTTTATATATAATTTGCTATTTTACAAATATACATGAGTTCCTATTCTGAATCGTCATTTTGGTCCGACTCTTCGTCACTAGTCGAAACTTCTTCACTTTCATCCTCTTCTTCGCTCGTCAAATTAGACACTTCTGGACTTCTGGAGGTACCAACGTGGGTTTTATTGTCGCGTAGTCTGTTCCATTTCCGGTTTGAGGGTTGCCATTTACCTTTTGTTAAGATTGCGAGTTCTTGACCCGTGCCATATACTCGGAGCCCGGTTCAGCGGGAATGAGTTTGGTGGTCCGAGACAAGGACCTCTTGCATCTGTTTCTTCCTAGTTTCGTGCCGCGAGGGCGAGAACTAACCAAGTGCCCCTATGCCGCTTGCCGGTCCATATGCCTTGGGGATCGTCACATCGTGGGTAGGTCGGTCCTTTATTCCTGTTAACCACTATGTTTACCTAAACCCTGAGACTCGGGATGTTGCTGGTTGCGTTGCTTTAGAATTGCGTTCGTGCCGAACCAATTAAATGTTGCCACTTAGCTTACTCGCAGTTTGCGTTTAAGCCGTATGGAGATCACAATGATGACGGTGACCATGATTGTTGAAGGCTTTGCTGGAGATCAATTCTTATCTTGAGCTTTTAAAGTTCGTACCTGTAGATATTTTACCACTGAGGCTCCCTGCGCTTAACCCAGCTTGTGGTACGCTGAGTGGCAACATTCGCGTTCTTGCCGTGTTTCATTTGTCATATGAATTTCAAAGTTAAAGAATGAAAGAGGACTTTCTTAGTGACAGAACTTTGCAAGTATTAAAATCATTGAATAATTTAAATAACTTAGTTAAATGCCAACAGTTAAAATCACAGAAATCACACACACACAGACGCACGAACAACTTTCATGCTTCATTCAATTTTCACTTGCTTACTCTCAATAACAGTTCTCACCTTATTGGCGTTAATTTTCTTTGACGTGACTTTGCCTACGAATTCTGGGATGCTACGAAAACAACGAAAAAGGGTTCCTACCAAATGCTAGACGATCACAGGTAATTTTGGCCAAATAAAGTTTCGGGTTGATTTGAATCTCTCGCCATTTCCGCTTTCGAAATGTTTAAATAAGTGTCGTTTTAGAGCGCACCAGCGAGGCATACCCTCAAACGTCACAGTGGTGCCGTGACCAGGATTTGAATATTTCCTTAATCCTGGATTCTCGAAATTAATTGAGAGATTCGATTCTTCTTT
>JAWQRP010000281.1:0-32803 GCA_033557875.1 Quadriops clusia
CATCATTTCTAAAAAAGTGCCACATAGCATATATATATATACCTACAAAATTGGATCTAGCAGAATAAACCGTTCAAAAGTGAACAAAGCCTTTTGATCTGAAATTAGACTAAAAAGAGACATTGTATGACAGGAGACAAAACTGCAAAGTTTTAACCCCATATACCCCATAAGGGGGCTGAAAATAAATAAATAGTTTAGACATTTTTATTTTTTTTACACCGTTTCTAAATGACAGATTAATTTGAGATTTTCCACAAATAATTCTTTTATGTAGTGCCATTTGTAAAAAAATTGGGACCCCCTAGGGGGGCATTATTATTTAGAAAAAAATGCATATTTATTTTTTGAGTTTCTCGGAGGGTACCTATCCGGTTCGGCACAATCACCAATTTTTAGTATAATATGTGTTCATGGGTTAGTTATAACATATTAAAAAGTCATCCAATTTGGAGTAGTGCAACAGGATGAAAAAAAAAAATAAAATCGTACTATAATCGAAATCAACACCTATAGCATGCTTTGACGAGTATGAACAGGGGATGTTAGTTCCAAAATTTGTTTTTGGTTTTATATAATTAAAATTCTGCACACCTTTATCAAAGATAAATTGAATATAACATCAAATAAAATAAATGATAATGGCAAAGAATATTTAAAACACAAAATATGAGATTGTTTACTAAAGTAGCGATGAATCACAAAGTCGTCTGTTCTCGCTAACGTACGTTCTTGCACGAGACGAACACCTGTTGATCTGTAATAGAGAAAGAAAACTATTCCACGTTCGTCTTTGATAAAAAAAAAGTGCAACCGATTTTAAAAAGAGCCACATTCGACGATAATTCAGAGCATCTAAAGCTCGGTTCACACAGCACTTCGTGACAACACAATGTGAATCTGTATTTTCTTGTCTGGTGCACCTTAGAAATATACGAGAAAGTCGAGTGGAGATCACTCCATATTTTTTAATAAAAAGATATATTCAATTTTATGAAGTTTGGCTGATTGTGACATATTTCTTTGAGTTCAAGACCATACAAGTCTACCAATGATGCTACGGACTTCGTAAATAGAGAAAGGCAAAAATCATCCCCATTGAACGCATATAGAGATATTACAGGAAACCTAAAACTTGGCGGTTGCCTTGCGCAGATAAGATTTAATTTTTTTTTTATTTGGAATAATTATAAAATGACACTATGTAAGTACTTAATGAATTATAATTCAATATAAAATACATACGATGTAATAATGGTCTCTTATAAAAAATTTTTTGTAAGAAAAAGTGACCGAACCTTAACCACACGTGCAATGTTTATTACTCATTCTGCCGGCCGGCGTGCGGCAACTCTAGACGGTGTTGCCGGTTGTTGCGAGACCTGTGAATTTCAACAACTACGGACGTCTAGTACAGGTATTTTAATTTTAGATATTAAAGCTCTATTTGTGAATTTTTCGCATTTTGCTATGCCACAACTTTTGTTCCTATTTACATGTAGAATAGCCGTTAGCATTTTTTTAATTTGTAAAAATTTAGTCTAAAATTTTATTTTGGCCAATCTACAGGGAATTTCGAAAAACAAAATGCTAACAGGCTAGGAGAAAATAAATGGAATATTATGCCGTTTGTTTCATGGCGATATCTTATTCCTACGCGAAAAAATATCTAAAATACGTTTTAAGGTATGATTAGCTGCCTCTTAAGCTAGCCATTTGAATACCTTCACAATATGTAATACGTTGAACACTCACTCAATGACTCGTCTCGATGTAGTCGAAATTTGGGAATAAACTTCTTTGATTCGGTGTACTCTGGTTATAGGCCAATAATTAATCTATAACGACTGGAGTGGGTATTCGCTCCTCCCGCAGAGCTAATAACCAGCACTAACGCGTTAGAGAACTATTATCTGGTTATGGAGTACAACTGTAGTGTCAAAGGTGTCCTCTCATGTAATTCACCAATAATATCATCGATATACCCTAATAGCAACCCAGCAACAATTGACCTTCGGCTTTAAGAGCGTTTTCTCTAACCTTAAAAGTGTTATCTTTAACTTTAAAAGTGTTTTCTCTAACCTTAAAAGTGTTTTCTTTAACCTTAAAAGTGTTTTCTGTAACCTTAAAACTGTTTTCTTTAACCTTAAAAGTGTTTTCTATAACCTTAAAAGTTTTCCTAACTTCTTGGGGTTAATAAATGGCACAATTCCTGATGATGTTTATTTCTAACAAGGCGACCGGTTTCGTCGTTTCCGACATCATCAGACCTCTACAAAATGACAGTATCATCACATTCTGTTTTTGGGCATCGTCTTGTCAAAAGATCGTTCAAAATTTATCAGTTTAAAACAAAATTACAAAGAATTATAAAATTTAAAATTTCTTGTTAAAAACATGCACATAACTCTATCTTATTATAAATTATTAATCTATATAAATTGAAAAAACTTACATGTAGTCATTATGAGGGCAAGCACTGAATGTAACATTAAATGCATCAAAATGCAGGCGGAGTACTCTGAACGAAGGTTTCGTGACACAATCTGTCACTCATTTGACAGCGCGCTGAACGTCATGTTTTATGTTGACTGGCCGAGTGGAGTGCACTGGCTAAATTTTGCTGACGTAATAGACTGTCTTGCGATTTAATTGGTCGAGAACTGTCGCGTAATGGAATTTGTGCGATTTGATTGGTCGAGAACTTTGCCTCACACTATCGAGTAATGAAATTTGTGCGATTTGATTGGTCGAAAACTGTGCGGTAAAGACTTTACAGCACACTGTGTCGTAAAGTACTGTATTACCTATCTATATACAACCAAGTAATGTCTATATTACCGATTAGTCGCAGACAAAGATTATTGTTTGTCTTATAAACTATGTTAACATTGTGCTTTTGAAAAATATTACTCAGCTTAATATGTTTAAAATATCTGTTTAGTCTGTGGGTTAGAAAATTGAAAGCAGCATTTTTATGTTTTTGAGTTTTTGATGATGATGAACATCAGGAACTGTGCCTTTTATTAACCACAAACAATTTTTCATCCTGATACGGGTAACCTAACCTTAAAAGTGTTATCTCTAACCTTAAAAGTGTTATCTCTAACCTTAAAAATGTTATTTCTAACCTTAAAAGTGTTTTCCTAACCTTAAAAGTGCTCTCTCTAACCTTAAAAGTGTCCTCTCTAACCTTAAAAATGTTTTTTCCAGCTTTAAAAGCGCCTTCTCTTTTCTCCTACCAAGAGAGATAAATAAGCAACGAAATTATTTTCAAATGCCCTGACTTCATAAACATTTAAGGGTCTCTAGTTCGACCATTATTCAATTATGAGCATCATAAGAAAAGCTTACCTCAACGGACGGGTCTCGTATATATATTTCTTTGACAGGTTCACCGCCTCTATCCCTCGGTCTATACGAAATCCTGTATCCCAAAAATTCTCCATGTATAGTCTCATCATGGGGAGGCCTCCAGCTGATATGCAAAGATGTTGCTGATGTATTGTGTGCGGTCGTAATTGTGGGTTTCCCCGCGGGAGCTGAAACAGGCCCAGATATACGTGTATATATATATATATATAGTATAGCAATAAGTTAACAAGTATTTGTTATTAAGGGTTACCAACCCTATATCAAATTAATCGAAACTAAATCTACTGTATTTACAATACAAGAGGATTCAATAAATTTCATTATTCTTGATTATGTATATTTCCCAGAGCGCGCTCCATATTCTCTCTGAGCCCGGCTTTGGGTTGCGACGAAATTATTTAAATGAAACTGTTTACAAGGTTGCAAATTTCAACAAACTACGTTCAATATTTGGTTTGTTACTGTAGCCCTTGTTTTTAATAAGGTTTCAGGGGGTGATATTTGGTAATGAGGACATAAATATCGTGGAGGCTTTGACACGTCCAACACTAAATAAATTATGAATTCTGCCTCCGACTATAATTATATAAATTAAGGAACAATCATTGTAATTATCGTTATAATTAAACCGTTCGACTACACCAGTAGAGGCCACTTTAAAACATCTGCTGTAAAAATAATGATAAATGTTATTATAAATCGAAAATTAAGTACACCGATAAAAATAACCCCTGAAAAAACACTCCATTATTCTAAATTAAACTTTTCACAGGAAAAGTTATTCGGTTAGATTTCACGAATTGAATCCAGCTCAACATTCAGTGCGAAATATTTATTTTGTTCAAAATTAATTGAAATTCCCCTTTAAAATTCGGCCGTACATTTTAACGAGATTAACTAATGAAGCCAACGAGTGATAGTGATGGTAAAAACCGCAAATCTGAACGATGGCGACCCAGTGCCATTTTAATATCTATTACGCTCGTTTACATGAATGTTTTGTAATGCTATTTGCCCGGGAACACATCCTATATGATGTTCTTTGAATAATATCGCCCCCGGGCAGAGTATTTATTACTGTACATATAGGAACATTAAAGCGAAACATAGTCAACAAGTCTCTAGAGCCAGTACAGAATCCCAAGGCCCGTAAAAAAGACCGCATTTCATATCTTCGTGCTGTCTTGTATAACAGTCGCTGGCAGGAAAATTTACAGAACCTGAAACCCATAGGAGCTGTGATAAACTTGACACCTGCACCATTGAATGTCTGCACCATTGAATGTCTGCACCATGGAATGTCTACATCATTGAATGCCTACACCGTATGTAAGCTGGAAATTAGTTAGTACGATTAGAAATACTATTGTTATTTCCGTCACAAGTGGTGCCTAGTTGAACCCTGCCCTTCGATCTACCTCTAAGTCCTGATACCGCAGGCTATAAAACCGAGCGCCTTCCCAAGCAACATCATTGGTCAATTATACCTGTGGTTAAGGAAAAATAACTTAAATACGTTAAATTTAACTAATTTGCAACTTAATTTTTAACTTTATATATAAAATGTGTTTCAAGTAAAGATTATAAGTTTTATATTACCAAAAACTAACATCAAAAGTATGACTTCATAGTCAAATTCTGGTCTAAATGTTTCATTTGTCGATTCAAAAAGTTAGGTTAGGATAGCGCTTTAAAGAAAACGATAACAATACCAAAACACCAGTAAAAGTATACATCAAGTTATTACAGATGTAAAAGAACGAGGAATGGAAATTCAATAAAAATTATTAAGATACATTGAGGGTATATGTAGCACAAGTTAGTGCAGTATCACAGATGATCAGAACAGTGATATCGACGAAAGCGGAGAGGAATAGAAATATTCTTCCAGGTTAAATTCTAGGTTATCATTAATTAATAAGTGGTCACTAAATCACAAAGTATCTGCAATGGACATTACCAGTTATTGTATTTACATTAAATTCATTCACGTATAGGCAACCAACTAATTAGAAATTTGATGTTATAAAGATGTACTGCCTACTGCTAAAGATGCCACAAATGCACGGTACAAATGTGTTGGCGAAAGCTAGGTATACTGTTTAGAAGACTGAAAGTGAAAATTAGAACCATTTTACAATTTGTTTCATTATGATTTGATGTCGTAGGATTTGATACACTTATAATTTGAGGTTATATTTATCCTCCTATAAAAGCAATTCAATCAATAGGTCGAAAGCAAAGGTATTTTAGACTTTGTGGTCAACTCGTTAGGTCTCGCCATATTTGTATATCCGTAACTTGAGCATTCATGTCCACCACTTTGTACTTGGACAGTTTGATGCTTAACATTTAATTAATATAGTAATTACAACTTCGCAAAACTAATTATAATGAGCATTTTTAAGGTTCCGAATAAGATGACAATAAATTAAATTAAAGATGAAAAAGAAAAAGAAAAGAAGAGAGAGGGAGAGAGGAGAAAGGTACTATTCAGGCAGGTATTTAAATAAATGTTTATACTTTAAATCGCAATGATCATTTAGACAAACATAATTGAAATCTCTCTTAAGACGATCGATTTCGGGACTTTCTAAAAGTTTCTGTTTATGTCCCTTTTGTTCTTCGTGCAATAATTTGATTTTTTGAGAGTCTACCTTGTGTCCCGTTTCATGCAAGTGTTTTCCTATAGCAGAGTAAATCTTGTCTTTTGTGTGTTCTTTTAGTCGAGTTTTTATACTTCTACCGGTTTCTTCAATGTATGAAGAACCACAAGAACAATCTATTCTGTAGACTCCACTTTTTTCTAATGTTGGTGTTTTATCTTTACTGTTATTGAGAAGTTTCATGATATTTAAACCTGTTTTAAATATGATAGCTATATTATAAGCTTTGAAGATGTTATAAAGTTTGTAAATTTTGAAATTGTTATAGGATATGCTACGGTAAATGATGTCTGTTTTTTGTGGTTTGATGATATTGTTAGTCTGTCGTCTGAGGATGTTGTCAACAAAGGTTAAACTGTACCGGTTATTGAGAGCAATCTGATCAATGGTATCTTTTTCTAATTTGAAAGCTGAATCTTGTAAAGGGGTATGAACTATCTATGTAACAGTGAATTAAAAGCAGCTTTTTTATGTCTGGGGTGGTGAAATGAATCATTAGGGATCACTATGTCAGTGTGTGTGTTTTTTCGGAAAATGCTAAATTCGAAATGTTCTGGGTATCTGTTAAAATTGATATATAAAAAATTTAATGAATTATTAAATTCGAGTTCAAGAGTGAATTTTATGTTAGGATGACTTTGGTTGAAAAAGTTATGAAGGTTGGACAAGTTGTTGTTGTCGGAGTTAACGTAAACAACAATAATGTCGTCAACGTACCTTCCCCAAAAAACAATGTCTTTCGTGAGTGCAATGTTACCGAAAATTCTGTCCTCAAAATCGTCCATGTAAATGTTGGCTAAAAAGCTAGAGATGGAGGAACCCATAGGGAGACCCTCAGTCATATGAAAAATATTATTGTTAAATTGAAAAATATTTTGTTTAAGTATAATATTGACTAAAATTTTAAGATTATTCTTGTCTAAGAGATTGAGATTAGTTTTGTCGATTTTATTATTAATTATATTGGTAACGTCGGAAGTAGGAATACTAGTATACTCTTGTTAAGAAGTTTTCCAATTTATTGTTTTATTGTTTTATGTGAAATTTGATGTGCAAATGTTCTTTTGAAGGGGTCCGAAGATGCTGATCTAGCAAAACCGGTCACCCAACGATCAAATAAATAGTCAAGAAAGCTCTGCCTCTTTGTATTATTAATTTAACATTTTGTTAATATTTAACATTTTGTTAATATTCAACATTGTGTTAATATTTAACATTTTGTTAATATTTAACATTTTGTTAATATTTAACGTTTTGTTAATATTTAACATTTTGTTATGACTGCTAATTTTAGACACGCTTTGATATATTTCGAAGTGATTTCATCAGAAAATTTTTCAGCGCAGTAAAAATTTGTTCTAGGGTAACCTGTTATAATGTTATAATTATTCGAGTAACATATGTATTAATGTAATGGTGGAAGGAAAATTTAGAGGAAGAACTTTATCGTTAAAACTGTTGCGGGGGAAGAAGATACTAAACAAGTATGAACTTATTATATTATTCATTTGTTAGATAAAGATGTAAACTGCTGAACGCGTGCTCATGCGCCATATCCAAATAGATAAATAAGTTAAAAATAGGTAATATTTAGGTAAAATATTAGTAAGAAATAAGTTAAATGCACCTCAATTGGTTAAAGTTTACCTAAAATTTACTAATATATGGCCTATATCAGGGATATTTAACTTTGACCATGAAGTCTAATTTCCTTTATAATTTGCGATATTACGTTAAATTTACTTTCATTTTATTCCCCACTGTCGATATTTCGACGTAATATCATGGTAAATTCTAACCAAATTAGGTCTAACCAAATTGGTTAGGTCGCTAACCTCTAAATTGGTCTTTTCTAACGTATTTTCGACCAAAATTGTTGCTTGGGTTATCAGCGCGCATTGGAATATGAGTGTGTCGGCATAATCGAATAAGCATCCATCGCTGGAGATATTTGATAAAATTCATTAGTTTCATTGTTCCGATAATCGGCGACAGTTTGAACCTGAATAAGGTCAAGTACAATTACAACCCCGAAATAGTTCTTTTAGAAATATAACGGAGTTGTAAGGGGTTTATCTATATATATCTGTCTGCATTTAGTTATGTTTTCCTTATAAGAAAACGCACAAAAGGTTATACGAGAGCCCTTTGTCATTTTATAAATCCACTTTCGGGCCGAGACTGAGCTTCTGCTGTAAGGAAGCTTCAATGCAAGCAAAAGGGCGTATCATGGCAACATTTCAATATCAATAAATTCTTACAAGATATTAATTTAAACGTTTCGGACCGTGGACGTTTATTGGCATTTCGGTTTGTGACTAATTAACTAATTTAATTGTAAGATAAGAGAAAGGGATAGTCGAATATGAAAGATGGGAAAACAGATTTTCATTAAAAAACAACTACATAAAACCAACAACTACATTAAATGAACAACTAGATAAAACGAACAACTGGATAAAACGAACAACTGGATAAAACGAACAACTGGATAAAACGAACAACTGGATAAAACGAACAACTGGATAAAACGATCAACTGGATAAAACGAACACCTGGATAAAACGAACAACTGGATAAAACGAACAACTGGATAAAACGAACAACTGGATAAAGCGAACAACTACATAAAACGAACAACTATAGCATAACACCATCTCTTTTCTCCCTGAAGTAAGGACGGGGATCGCATCCGCCAGGAAAAAAAACGAAAGTGATTCGTAGATAAAAAGCAAAGTAGGCAATTTTCAGAATTTTCCAATCTCCGGTTACCTTCAACATAACCTCGGAACTTAGGGGCTTGTTTTAAGGCGCGCTATTTACAGGTACATAAATGGGTTTTCAAAGTGAGTTACAGGTGTGAGCTCTCCCCTACTTAGAGCAAATGATGAAGTTTAAACTAAAGTAAGTTTTAAACAACAAACTCCTTTAATCAATGACGAGCAAAACTCTAAGGTCATGTTGGGCAAAGCAGAAATTATGTTTGAAGATTAGATAGTTTTGCCGGGAAAAGTTTACCCCCGAATAAATTGAAGTTTAAATTTTATCACTTAAAAGTATCTGGCGACATTAGTTAGGTGCTCAACAAGTTACAGTTGAAATAAAGTATTATTTGATGCAGCCAAGATTGGGAATTGGAAGGTTGGTTTTTCAGCTTGGCTTCCGAGTAATAATGCTGCATAAATTTCAGATAATTCGTTATTTAAAGCTGGAGTTCACATACTACGGAGACAATATAGGAAGGTATACGGTGAAGTTCAATAATAGTCTAAGAATAGGAAATTAGAGCGACGAATCTTATTTATTGCCAGAGCTACCTTAAACCGATCAAATGATCAACGTTCCTCGTATTGGAAGGAAACATCGTGTGTACGAGGATTGGCTCTGTCTTCCAGGGGTTTCCTTTTGAAGTGGCTTCCTTGTACTAATTTATATAAATGCGTTGAAGTTTAGACCGGTCGATTTACATTTTGAAATATTTACCGTGTGTGTTTGAGCTACTCTTGCATGGGTCTGGTCAAAGGCAAAATCTGCTTGAGGTATTCCTTTTTATTCCGGAAATAATAAAGTGGACCTTGGACAAAATGGTTTCGTACATTTCGTGAATTAGTTATGTTTCTTTAGAAAAGGAATTTATAATATAAAATATCTCGTTTGCTTGAAAACCGAGGGTGGTCAAAAGTCAACAAAATGAAACGTGGAAAATGAACGCTGGAATTATGATAAAAAGGAACTCGTTTACTCCTAATTGAGGTATCGAAAGGATCGTACGTTGTATTCCTCCTAATTAGCATTTTTAACCAGTAGTGAAGAATGTTTCAGGCTGTCATGAAACATGAAGGGGGCTTTATCTCAAGTTATTAGCACTTTTTGCCTTTGGGGTTGTGCCAAAACACTTGAGCCCAATGTACCCGTTACTTCCTTCATTCAATTGCCTTTATCTCTGAAAAACCAGCGGAGATAAATAAAGAAATGTTGTTTGAATATTTTATTAGCAAATTGAGAAACAAGCGTGCGTCAGTCGCAATTGATTGAATCTGAGCAAAACATTGAATCTGAGCAAAAGATTGAATCTGAGCGAAAGATTGAATTTGAGCAAAAGATTGAATCTGAGCAAAATATTGAATCTGAGCAAAAGATTGAATCTGAGCAAAAGATTGAATCTGAGTACAAAATTTGAATCTGGCCAAAAGATCGAATCTGAGCTAAAGATTGAATTTGAGCAAAAGATTGAATCTGAGCAAAAGATTGAATCTGAGCAAAAGATTGAATCTGAGCAAAAGATTGAATCTGAGTACAAGATTTGAATCTGGTCAGAAGATCGAATCTGAACTAAAGATTGAATCTGAGCAAAAGATTGAATCTGAGCAAACGATTGAATCTGAGCAGAAGATTAAACATGAGCAAAAGATAGAATTTAAGTAAAAGATTGAATCTGAGCAAAAGATTGAACCGGAGCAAAAGTTTGAATCTCAGCAAAAGATGGAATCTGAGCAAAAGATTGAATCTGAGTAAAATATTGAATCTGAGCAAAAGATTGAATCTAAGAAAATGATTGGATCTGAGCAAATGATCGAATCTGAGCAAAAGATTGAATTTGAGCAAAATATTGAATCTAAGCAAAAGATTGAATCTGAGCAAATGATTGTATCTGAGCAAAATATTGAATCTGAGCAAACGATCGAATCTGACTAAAATATTGAATCTAAGCAAAAGATTGAATCTGAGCAAATGATTGAATCTGAGCAAACGATCGAATGTGAGCAAAAGATTGAATCTAAGCAAAAGGATTGAATCTGAGCAAAAGATTGAATCTGACCAAAAGATAGAATCTGAGCAAAAGATTGAATCTGAGCAAAAGATTGAATCTGAGCAAAAGATTGAATCTAAGCAAAAGATAGAATTTGATCAAAAGGTAGAATCTAAACAAAAGATAGAATCTGAGCAAAAGGTAGAATTTGAGCAAACGATTGAATCTGAGCGAAAGATAGAATACGAGCAATTGATCGAATCTAAGAAAATGACATTTTAACAAGTTAACGCTTGGTATAGCACGAAATGATCAAACGCGACCGTAAGAGCATGATTTTATTCGCCTGCGCCTCCACCAATAGCGCGGGTTTAAGAAATTTGCATAGGAAGTGGGTAATACGTTCTTTACGCCCGGATAGCACGCATGAAAGCAATACATTACAATAATACGACTGGTGTTGTGAATAATAAGATAAATCAGTCGTTCGTTATTCCCTGATATGTTCATTCAAACTTATTGTGTTCAGACGCCTTCGATAAAACAGTGATTCTTGAATGAGTAAATCTGTACTATTGCTACAATAGGCGGGTGAATGAAGCTAATATTTCTTTATGAAGTTCTATCCTGCGGTGATGTATTGCCGCGCATTTTTCTGCATACAATAAAGTAGCTATTTTTTAAAGGTAGATGTTATCAAGCGCTGCTTACGTCAAATGCAAATATTAACAAATATTATACATTCTTTTTTATTTTACTGCTTTATCAAAATAAATGAGCGCTTTTTCTAGTGTTTGAAAACACGAGGGGTGTTTACAAAAGGATCTCGGCTCTCTTTTCGGCGTTTTCTTCAAAGATCACGCTAACCTGCTAATTACAATTTTAGAATTTCGCTAATTAATAATTATAAACTAGAAAGTATTATAAACTAGTAAGTATTATAAACTAGTAAGAATTATAAACTAGTAAGTATTATAAACTAGTAAGTGTTATAAACTAGTAAGTAAAATTGTTGATACAAGAAATTCAGTGTTTCACACATTTTACTCATCATCGTCAATCTCAATCTCCTACATTATATCAGGTTTACCCTGATTATATGTAGTATCAGCAGAATAGGGAACGGTGAAAGAACGCGCAAATCCCCACTACTATCACTAGTACTCGAAAAGAAAAAATGATTCCACCTGAGATAACAAAAGGATTGGTTAATAATTCGGGGAAATTAAATAACTGTCCGAAAAGAAATCAGGATGATTAATTGGAACAATGGCGAGAGGAGGGGTGCACTATGGGAAATAAATATTGCCTGCTTTTGCACAATAATAAACAATTAGTTTCCACTTCCTGTTTTGTTCGGATCCTTCGCTAGCGCGGCGGCTTTGAACGAGCAATGCCATCGATTTTATTTAAATGTGGAGCGAGTTGAGTCACATTGTTCGAGTTCGATTAGCGGGGTTCCAAGCCGACAACAGAGATAATTAAACCAGCACGTATTTACTCTATTTCCCTATACATTCAGCAGTAATTTGTTTCCATTCCTTCACTTCATAAAAGTATTTAAAATGGTAGCTTGGTTATCTGCTCATTTGGACATGTTTCTTTTACGCTTCGTTTCTCTTGTTTCCAGCTTTTAACGTTCGTAATTAGGGGTGATTCCGAGAAGTATTGTTGATTTTAGGATTATATTGTTGATGTTAGGATTATATTCTATATTTCTTGATTAGTTCTTGATTCTGGATTATTTTCTTGATTTTAGGATTGTTTTTTTGGTTCTAGGATTGTATTTTGGTTCTAGGATTGTTTTTTTGGTTCTAGGATTGTTTTTTTTATTTTGGGATTGTTTTCCTGGTTTTAGATTAGTTTTCTTGGTTTAAGGTTAGTTTTCTTGGTTTTACGTTAGTTTTCTTGCTTTTAGGTTAGTTTTCTTACTTTTAGGTTAGTTTTGTTGGTTTTAGATTAGTTTTCTTGCTTTTAGGTTAGTTTTCTTGGTTTAAGGTTAGTTTTCTTGGTTTTAGGTTAGTTTTCTTGCTTTTAGGTTAGTTTTCTTACTTTCAGGTTAGTTTTCTTAGTTTTAGGTTAGTTTTCTTGCTTTTAGGATAGTTTTCTTGGTTTTAGGTTAGTTTTCTTGGTTTTAGTTTAGTTCTCTTGGTTTTAGGTTAGTTTTCTTGGGTTTAGGTTAGTTTTCTTGCTTTTAGGTTAGTTTTCTGGGGTTTGGGTTAGTTTTCTTGGTTTTAGATTAGTTTTCTTGCTTTTAGGATAGTTTTCTTCGTTTTAGGTTAGGTTTCTTGATTTTAGGATTATTTTCTTGATATTAGGGTCATTTTGTAGATTTTTTGATAATCTTCCTGATTTTATTACTGTATAACTTCAAAATTAGTTTGTTTTTTTCTTAACATCATTTTGATTTTAGCAAATTGGTTGTAGCAACAATCATTTATCAATATTGTCAGTCTTATGATTATATTCTTAGTATTTTGAATATATTCTTAGTCTTTTGAGTATATTCATAGTTTTTTTAGTATATTCTTAGTTTTTTGAGTATATTCTTAGTTTTTTGAGTATATTCTTAGTTTTTTGAGTATATTCTTAGTTTTTTAAGTATATTCTTAGTTCTTTGAGTATATTCTTAGTTTTATGATTATATTCTTAGTTTAGTGACTATGTTAATAATTTTATGATTATATTCTCGCACTTTAGGATTGTATGTTTAATGGCCGGAAACAAGCATCTTAAGTAAACCACGTAAAAGTTTTTTGTGTTTCCTGAGACTGGCGCGTTAACATGTACAAATAATTTAAATGAAATTGCGCCCCCTTAGCTCTATCAAATTTCTCTAATTAATTAAGTGGAACAACGAGGAAAGGTTGTAAAGAATGTGTAAATGGGAGTCACCATGACGACTTGGAATTCCAACTAATATAGGGAAAAGGACTGGAACAAATAGCGCACAGCATCAAGATAAAGTGAAATTATTTTTCTCTGGCCATTTGTTTTAGGAGCCGAGTAAGTGGGAATTTAAGCGAATCCAATCTGGAAGACGAAACCGAAACAATTATGTACAACCGGCTTCAAAACTGTCCCGAATTGCTCGGGAACTAGCGGGACAGAGCCATCTTTCGGTAGGGCCAGTAAGTACAGAAATAATTGAAACACGTCTCGTTGCCGTTAATAAAAAAAATATATAAAAATGCCAGCGACGCCTCATCGAACTATTGAATCTTTACGACGGAAAATAAATTGAATTAGTATTGGAACTTTCGGTGCTATTCTAGGCTTAAGTCGATTGTGAGGCACTTCTTTTGTAAAATTCTAATACAAACGTTTCAATCTCGATCCCGAGGTTATAATAATAATGGGGGATATCAGATGTTTCGGTTGCTGCATACGTGGTCAAAGGAGTTTAGTGGGGGAAGACGAGAAGTGGGAGAATAAGTAGGAAAAGGAGGAGGAGGAGGATGAGGAGCAGGAGGAGGAGGAGGAGAAGGAGGAGGAGGAAAAGGAGGAAGAGGAGGAAAAGGAGGAAAAGGAGGAAGAGAGGAAGATAAGGAAGAGAAGGAAGAAGAAGAAGAGAAGCAAGAGGAGAAAGAGGGGAAGGATGACGAGGAGGAGGAGAAGAAGGAGGAGGAGGATGAGAAGGTGTACGAAGTGAGGTAAAAGGGGGAAGATGTAGTGCAGAAGGTGTAGTGGAGAATGTGAAGGGGAGAAGGTGTAGGAGAGGAAGTTGACCCCTTAGGTGACCGATCCCTAAGAGTTTTTGTACCATCGAAATTTCTGGCTACGCGCCTGAGTTGTAACTTAGTTGCCCGAACGAGATGTTATCTACATATGACATTGATAAATTTAAAGAAGAGCTATTATCGACTGGATAAGGATGTGACGACATGGGAATTAAAACGGAAGGTACAGGCAAAGAAAATTTACTCTTATAATTCAAGGGACGTATCGGAAAGTATTTAAGTGCAATCAGATTTCTAACTTTAATGATTACTTTTTTGCTGTAGGTGAGTTTGATCAGATTGCTCCCTAAATGTTTTGTGCGACCCTTCTTTTACAAGGAAATCTCGTAATGGTTTTCGTAATTGCTATATTGTAAATGATATTATTGTAAAGGGTATATTGTAAATGGTACATTGTAAATGGTATATTGTAAATGGTATATTGTAAATTGTATATTGTAAATGGTATATTGTAAATGGTATATTGTAAATGGTATATTGTAAATGGTATATTGTAAATGCTACATTGTAAATCTTACACTAGTTAATCTTACAATCAAAAATTCAATTCACCCATACACAAACCAAGACAACCTGATAGGAAATATTCCTTTTCAATTGTTTTAGTCTGATATATTAATCTCATGCACCATATGCTCGTAGTAGTTAAGGCTAATTATCAAAGTTTTAGTGGGAGAAATAGACGCAGACGTGGGGCCACCGCATACTAATGTCTAGGTCTTAGATCAATTCGAGACCTTTCCATAGCTAATAATTTTATAAATTTCGTGCTGTCGCTCAACTTTATGGATTTCCACGTAATTACAAAATAAGTGCTCATGAAACCGTTTCAATGTACGATTGAGATTTGAGTGCTACGTTAATTATTGATTTCTGAGGATTTTAAATATCTGGGATGGGTGTTGGGAATAAATTTTAGGAGCCAAGCATAGGAACAATTTTTATTAACAAATTTCAGGAACAAATTTTAGGAACAAATTTCAGGAACAAATTTTAGGAACAAATTTCAAGAACAAATTCCAGGAACAAATTTCAGGAACAAATTTCAAGAACAAATTCCAGGAACAAATCTCAGAAACAAATTTCAGGAACAAATTTCAGGAACAAATTTCAGGAACAAATTTCAGGAACAAATTTCAGGAACAAATTGCTGGAACAAATTTCAGGGACAAATTTTAGGGACAAATTTTAGGGATAAATTTGACAAAAAGAATCTTCCACCGAAGGACTTCTTTGAGGGAACATTCTTCAACAAAAGTTCCCAAAAAACAGGCAGGAATCCGTTTCGAGGAGGTGAACTTAAAATGATGAAATAAAGAAAGGAGTGATGTTGAAATATTGTTATATACATTTGAGCAATATTTCTCCGCCTATAATAAGTTTATTGGTGTAACTCAAGAAAGTAGTGATGGGAAAACTTTCTACAACTGAAAGTATGCTCGAACATTTGTTCCGATGTTGTCCCATAGGGTAAATCTGACGTGTGTTATAAAGAACTTGTGATGGATATGAAGAGGGCATTCAAAGGTGCGGATGTAATCAATAAATCTTTCGGAGATAAATTATCTTAAAAATACCGCCCTAATGCAATTCCTGGCATAGGGGATTTATGTTTATAACTTGATTACTGGAGGAGTTTATTTTTCGAATCGATTTTCTAAACATGATGTAACATCGAAAATTATCGATGAGTGCTGATCGATAAGTGTTCGTCAATAGAAGACGGTCAATAACCGATCATCAACAGTAAGTGTAAAATTATGCACTCAGTCCCCAACGTTTTCCCAGTAGAAAAGCGACAATGTTTACCATGAAAATACCGGTCGCTGAAATTATAGGGAAGGGAAAGAAAATTAAATGATTTTACACAAGCGGATGGTTGTTGTTGGTACAATGCATAGACGATTGAAGAGCATTTTTCTCTGTCCCGCTTGACCGGAGGCAATTTTTAACATACATTCCTCCTCGTAGAATAACAAAGTTATGTTTTTCAGGGCATATTTCATCGCCACCGTGCTTACTTTAAAACAAATATCGGTTGCAGTTACCGAACAATAGATTCCCCCTTGAAAATTTAATATTTTAAAACATTTGAGAGTATTGTGTGATGCAACACTATCTGAGTAAAGTTTAATATGTTGCCCGTTTCAATTTCGGTAGCGACATCTGCCTCACGACTCTGCCCCGCTCGGGACAACAATGGAGCAATATATAAAACGTCAGAGTACTCTTCGCGAGAAAAACTTTATCCGGGGGAAGAAAAAATCGATCCTGTGAATATGCATTTACAACATCATCGATGCTTCCGTAGGGCCCATTATAAATGGTAATTACCCCGAGTTGGAGCAAACTTCATAATTTGGAAAATTTATGCAACCGTGTTGCAATTGGGGCGAACTCACCTTTACGACTCCCAGACAAATAGTAGGAAGCCCGAGCGTTTTCCGGAAGGTGAACAAACATTTTTACATTGGATTTGTAAATTTCCACATAAATTTCTTGGATTGTGTACTTTCCTTGTAAAAAATCCTAGTATTTCTATTAATCATGTAAAATAGTAGCTACACATAAATATTTCGCGGTCGGCAGCAGAACTTTTCAGAAATTTGCATGAAACGCTGCGAGGGTCACGTTTAATATGAAAATGAATTTTATACCCTGGTGATTACCGCATATTTTTGATTAATTGTGTACTTTTCATTTTAACTCATGTTATTCTACAATATTTTAAACCGTTTTGCGAGAATATTTTGTAGAATATTATGTACCTACAATATTATGATGTTCATTTAAACTGTCCTCCCTTTTATAAATTTTATCTATTTCTAACCTGTTCGAAGAACGGGTACATTTTCTAGCATACCCTTCGATATTTTGTACAATATTCTGATCCATATATCAATAAAATACAGTGATACTTTCCACAAGTTTATTATAGGATATTACGACGCGACCGGTTTCGGAAAGATAATACTTTTCATCTTCAGGCGGTTACTACAAAACATCCGATTACATACTTATGTTGTAATGTCCGCCGTGTACCCGGCCTTTTATAAACTTTTACTATGTTTTACAACTCTATTTTTTTGTAATGGCCGCCTGAGGATGGAAAGTTTTATCTTTCCGAAACCGGTCGCGTCGTAAAATCCTATAATAAACTTGTGGAAAGTACGACTGTATTTTATTGATATATTGACAACCACAAATTTGCCAGGAACATAACCTAATATTCTGATCAATGTTTTATGTAATAGTTTGTACGATACTGTACTTTAAAATGTACTCAAACCTGTATACGTAAGCTACAACACAACCCTTTAAAATCCCCCCCCCCCCCCATAAATTGAAATTCTTCAACTATCTACAGAACATCCCCATTTTACAACCGCTTGCATAAAGTTAATTCGGCCGAGATTACAAAGTTTCAATACGAACTTCAACGGTTTTTTTAGTGCGGCACGTGTACCTCCCTTGTAACAAAGTGTATTTACCAGATCCTCCGAGATAAGTGGTAAAAACTTTATATTTTAACGAGTTATTTTACATTTCCTGAAGAAAGACCTACGAAATTCGTCTCCAGGGGACATCCAGATTCCTTGAATAAACACATGCACTAACCAGAAGGAACATGCTCCAACTCCGTTAACCCTTTAGATGCCATTTTTGCTCCGCTGGGTTTATCCACAAATTTAAAGACGTTTTTTCACAAATAATGTCACATTAGGCCATACAAACAAGAGTCTAATAGCACCCGTGACAATCCGCAATTTTACAAAAACAAGAATCATCACCGGCTCCCAAAGGGTTAATTCCATTTACCTCCTCCCCCCGCATCAGTACTTCTCAGAAACTGCGACATTTTTTAAGCACCAAACTTCCCTGATACATCACATCCATCAATATTCATTCTTAACTTCTTGTGTACATGTAAAAGCGCTTACTACTAACTTAAAAGTTTTTGTCAGGATGACATGGAAGCATTCTCCTCTTACACGGGTTTTTGGGGCAAATGTATTCACAAAAAACGAAAATTAGTATACAAGCTGTATAATGGCGGGAAAAATAAACTCGTGACTTGATTCTAAAAGCGGGTTTGTTGGAGATAAGTGAAATAGTAGAGCTAACTGAAATAGTAGGGTTAACTGAAATAGTAGGGCTAACTGAAATAATAGGGCTAACTGAAATAATAGGGCTAACTGAAACAGTAGGGCTAACTGAAATAGTGTTGCATTCAGGGAGGTAATTGGGTAAATAAATCTTCCCCAGAAGGTGTCCCCTTAGTTTTAGCCAGAAACAACGGCGTTTAGGTTTTGTTTTGAGTGCCACGCTGGTAAGAAAAGTATAATAGCGTGGAGTACGAAATGTACAGTGGCGGTCAGAAAAATAACGACAGCTAGCGCTATGCGTCTATGTATAGTTGGGTATAGGCAACCATAATTGCAAGATTATCTAATGCATTGACGAGTCCTCTTTCGGATAGACGGAAAAATTATTATCGTTATTACTGTAGTTCGTTTTAGGCTCTAAATTCACGGTTATCTCTATGGTAATGCAAAACTACATGTGTGTACCCATAGGTCTGGCAAACAAGTATTTGAAATTTCACGGTTAATGGCTCTACTGGGTTCGCTGGGACCGGCTAATTCCGTCTGTCAGAAGACTTTCTCTCTCGGCGCAGGCTGTATCAGTGTTTGACAGAAATATTTGTTCGACCAGTATGTCCATTTATGTATTCAAGCTTAAATTAAAAATGCAAACACATACCTAATACAATAAACAAAATGAAATTGAAGCCAGATTTGAATTATATATCTACTTATTATAATTTTAGTTAAAAAAATGCCGATTATTTCTGCCTGCGGTATCAGGACTTAGAAAAATTCCGAATACGGGTGCCTGCTGTATCAGGACAAAACTATTTATATGAATAGTACAGCTTACGAAAAGTACAGAACTGGAATAGTACAGAACTGGAATAGTACAGAACTGGAATAGTACAAAACTGGAATAGTACAGAACTGGAATAGTACAGAACTGGAATAGTACAGAACTGGAATAGTACAGAACTGGAATATTACACAAGAGTTCGAATCAATATGGTGTAAGGAAGAAATTTTAAGCATACAAATTACAGACCTCGGAAGACGGGGAAAACAGCGAAATGTGTAAATAAGCCGACTTCCTTTTGCCAGAGCGACACGCATCAAAGAGACACAGACACAAAAATCATTTTGAAGAGCGAGCGAAGTCGGTAAGAAATTGATATGAACTAGAATCGATACCCTTCTTATCCAGCGGTAAAGTCCAGACCGGGGACTCAACTTTCTCATGAACTTTTGTTTAGACACATACAACTTTAATACAGTTTATATTTTTTTTAAACGAGCCACTCTTGCCGAACTTCCCGCAGATACAGAGAGGCCGTCACCCAATGTAAGTTTAATAATTTACAATAAATGTCCAAGGGGTTGGATTTAAATTTATAAATAGATAACGTGACTTTGTATTATTTTGTACAGGAGGAAAAAACTGCTAAAAATGTTATATGATAATAATCGTAAATGTGAGTCAATGTATTATTCACGTTTTTATAAATTATGCAGATTATTCAGCTTGTTTCAGGAATATTGTGAAAACCGAATGAGGTGAGTCCTTTATTCTTCTCCTGTGAGATATATATTATGCTCGATAAAGTGAGATATGTATTATGCTCGATAAAGTCAAACAGTTTTTGCTGGTCGGTGATTAAGGAAATATGGGCATGGATATGCTTCGCCCGAGCAAATAAAACATTTTTGGAATTTGAATTTCAGGTATGAACCAAATAAAATATTTCTTTGATGTGCTTCTGGTGGAGGCCCAGTGATTAATCTGAAACGTTAGTGGATATTAGCTGCTCTGGCCGAACTAATTCCAGCTTTAGAGAACTATTATCTGGTTACTGAGCACAACTGCAGAGTCAAACGGTGCTCCTAATGCAAATCTACAATAACACCATTGACATACCGTAATAGCAATCCAGAACTAGTTATATCAACTATCATTTTTCCTCGTCTGTTCCTTATCTATGCGATTTGAATTGTTTTTATTAATATCCACCATTATCCCCGAGTAATGTCACGTTACAGGAGTTATAACAGGAATTTTCCTTTATCTCCTTAAGGTCCTAGCGCGAAATAGATCAAGCTCCCCATCGTTTTCAAGTTGCCTCAGGTCCCCTCATTCTGACAGCCCCTAATAACGTCTCGTCCCTTCACTCGACTCGTGAGCTATGAGAGCAGTTGTTTTTCCTTATATCTACGTATTGAGTATCTATATTAAATCGTTATAACGTAGGTGCTGAAGCGGAGGGATGAATTTCTTATCGAGTTTAGTTGGAAATCACCTACAGCGTGTTCGAACTAGGGTGAACAACGAAACTGCGATTTTGTTGTGATTTTATTAGAGTGACTGCGTCACAAAGTGCTTTTGAATACTTTCTAGGGCACGTCGGCAAGGGGTTAATCAAAATCTTGTTTTCATTCACTTTTTGATTCATTTTTTGATTCACCTTTTGATTCCCTTTTTGATTCACTTTTTGATTTACTTTTTGATTCACTTTTTGATTCACTTTATGATTCACTTTTTGATTCAGTTTTTGATTCACTTTTTGATTCACTTTTTGATTCACTTTTCGATTCACTTTTTCAGTCACTTCTTCATCCACATTTTCACTCATATTTTCAGTTACAGTTTCACTCATATTTTCAGTTACATTTTCACTCACATTTTCATTCTTATTTTCACTCACATTTTCATTCTTATTTTCACTCACATTTTCATTCTTATTTTCACTCACATTTTCATTCTTATTTTCACTCACATTTTCGTTTATATTTTCAATCATATTTTCACTCATATTTCTATAATCTGAGGACCCAACAAAAATTATTCCTAGCTCAAAACTTCCTGGAACGTCGGGCGCGATTAAATCCTTTAATTAACTTATTTTATGTGGAGTTATGTAGTATAACCGGACTTGTAAATTTTCCAAGTCATTTATCCAGTATATTCGGACTTACTAATATTTCATACCCAAAAAGTTGGTGAACATATATTAACCTTCACACATTTTCACTCACATTCTCACTCACATTCTCCCTTACATTCTCACTTACATTCTCATTCACATTTTCACTCACATTGTCACTCACATTCTCCCTCACATTCACCCTCACATTCTCCCTCACATTCTCACTCACATTCTCACTCACATTCTCCATCACATTCTCCCTCACATTCTCCCTCACATTCTCCCTCACATTCTCACTCACATTCTCAGTCACATTCTCACTCACATTCTCCCTCACATTCTCCCTCACATTCTCCCTCACATTCTCACTCACATTCTCACTCACATTCTCACTCACATTCTCCCTCACATTCTCACTCGCATTCTCATTCATATTTTCAGTCACATTTTCCCTGACATTTTGATACACATCCCCGAATAAAAGATAAGTAATTTCTCATTAAGAACCAAGGCTCTTCTCAATACCCGAACAACTACTTTATAAGATTGGCGTACAACCCCCGGCATTAGTATTGTCATTAACAAAAGACACACTCTAATAAAGGGGAATGTAGGCGAATCATGGCCAAAAACGGAGTTCGCTCGCTCGGAAAAGTATTTAGGAGAAATAGCTCCGCTCTATAAGAAATAGAAAGTCAGTCGCAACAGATCAGCAACAGTCGACGTTCATGTAATTGATGTAACTGAATTTATTGTTCGCAACCTTCGGCCTCCGATAAAAACTGCAGAATTAAAGTGGTATATATCGTCTTTTTCTGGTGAATAATGAATAAGGAGGCCGCGGTGCGGCGGAAGAGTCTTAGAAATCGTCATCATGTGATGGAATTCTAACGTCGAGCCAATATTCGCCTGCGAGGAAAAACAATACGTACACCCCATTAAAAGCTCGGACAAAGGAAGTCGAATTAGAGATACTGTTTTAGGACGCAGCCCTGGGGGAAGGGAATATAGGTAAGACGTGACAATGCCTTACACAAAACACTAGTTCCACGTTAATTGCAATAGTAATGTCGTAAAATTAGATACGATCGATAGATAGAATGTAAAATCCATTATTCCACAGTAGTTGGGATTTGCGGGTTCTCAATCATGTATTATGGGATGTGGACAACCTTGTACACTTTCATACAATAAACATAATTTGATTCAATAAACATAATGGGATAGAATAGACATAATGGGACAGCATAGACATAATGGGATAGAATAGACATAATGGGATAGAATAGACATAATGGGATAGAATAGACATAATGGTATAGAATAGACATAATGGGATAGAATAAACATAATTTGTTACAAAAAATGTAATCATAATAAATAGTAGTGGAGATTTGGGTGTTCTGGACTATAATTTAAACGTTACGCCCGGGGTCCTCTCACGGAACTTTCGTCAATTACAAGGTAATGAATGTCTAATAGTGTCTTAAATTAATAAATTAAAGTAGTAGTGTTCCGCAGATTCTTAACCCTTTTATTATTGCATATGAATATATTTCGCAGGTTCTTAACCCTCTTATTATTGCATATGAATATATTTTATTGGAGGAATATATTTTAACCTAACCGCCCATAACGAAGTATAACCGGTAACACTCAGTAAAGAACAGAGAAAATGAAAATAATTATTAGTTTAGTAGTGGAGATTGGGCGTTCTGGACCATAATTTAAACGTTACGTCCGGGGTTCTCTCGCGAAACTTTCGTCAATTCCGAGGTACTGAGAGTCTAATGACGCCTAATGAAATAGAAAAAAGGAAATGGAAAAAATGAAATGGAAAAAATGAAATGGAAAAAATGAAATGGAAAAAATGAAATGGAAAAAATGAAATGGAAAAAATGAAATGGAAAAAATGAAATCGAAAAATTGAAATGGAAAAAATGAAATGGAAAAATGAAATGGAAAAAATGAAATCGAAAAATTGAAATGGAAAAAATGAAATGGAAAAAATGAAATAGAAAAAATGCAATGGAAAAAATGAAATCGAAAAATTGAAATGGAAAAAATGAAATAGAAAAAATGAAATAAAAAAAATGAAATGAAAAAAATTAAAAGTCCCGGCGTACTTTAAACGGCAAGTCCGTAAATTGTTATTTAGAGTTCGTAAAACTCTGTTATTTGAGTTTGTGCTTAACTCCATCGCGCTCGCATTGGGTAGTGGCCGTAACGTAATCTTGTTTTGAACCACTGGCAATGCAGTGCTACCTTCGCATATCAACGAAGCGGACGCAAAGAGGATAGTGATAGTGTAGTGAAAGGTGCACTTTTATTGCTCGAGGAAATGGGAACAGTGGGAGTAACATACCATAACACTATAGTAAAGCTGCTCTGAACTACGGCATTAGCCTTTACGGGTTACGACAAAAACGTCGATAGAATATTTGAATTTCAGAAAATAGTTCACCGATCTTTAACAAACGGGTTGTGCCGGACGGTGTTCGGTGTTTTCGTTCGGATAAAAAGAAAGTCAATCGGAATAAAATTGCAATGCCAGACATTAGAACATCTCGTGGGAAATTGCCACGAACAAAGAGACCCATGGATAATTTTCTCTCTTTAAGGGAACAGTTTAGAACGCATTTCTTGTTTCAACGTGGGGCTCTGGGAATTCCCATAAAATAGGATCGAAGATTTTTGTTGCTTTTATTTGTATAGTGTTAATGTATATGGTGCCAATTTATACATCATATTATTTATCTTTTTGTTCTTTTTGTGTATTGCTTCTTTGATGGTCATTTAAATTACTTATTTAATAATACAGGGTGAGTTTTTTAAATCTGCAAATTCTAAAATGTTTGATTGTCCCTGGTTTAACACTGTACTACGTAATGCTGACGCGCAAATCGGCAGTCCTCAACAACTCGGCAGTCAACAACTCGGCAGTCAACAACTCGGCAGTCCTCAACAATTCGGCAGTCCTCAACAACTCAGCAGTCAACAACTCGGCAGTCAACAACTCGGCAGTCCTCAACAACTCGGCAGTCAACAACTCGGCAGTCTTCAACAATTCGGCAGTCATCAATTCGGCAGTCCTCAACAACCCGGCTATTAAGGATATGTGCTTACTTTATGTGTTTCGGGGGAGAATGCAATTTTATCTCATCCCGTACGACTCCGTTCGACCAACAAAACGGTAAATTTGATAAATCTGTTGTCTTCATTAGGCCCTTAATTATTTGCCGTAAATTATGCAGTTAACAAGGGATAAAATTCACGTGATCCCCACGTTGCGATAAGATAGCGAACTACTGTTTCCCTTTCTTTTGTGCGAGAAACACAATTTACTCCTTCTAAAAAGTCCAGCGTAGGTGGAGGCGGATCCGTGCCATTAATTAAATTGACAGAAAACGTTTTAACCAGATTAAGTTATTCACAATAAGGCCGTAGCGTTTAATTTTCTCCTATTACTGGTAGCTTAAAGGAAAATTTGGAGGAGCAAACCTCGGGAAATCTCGCGGGAAAGCTTTTGATGTCTTTTAAGATTTGCCCCTGTTTTCTAATCATAATTTTGTATGTTCGGTCACGTTGTTCGCCGGCAAGATTTTTATGCAAAAGCAGAAAATAAAAGCTACCTGTGGGCCTTCCCTTTTATGGATAATTTCACATCGTGTTTCTGATACGCCTGCAAGCATAAAATTCCACTGGATTCTCGAGTTTTTCATTGATTTAGCATAAAATGCCTTCCGTTGCGACACGTGTTGTGTTTTGCAATATTGTTATGGTGGGGGGTAGCGAAAACTTTGCAATTTTCTTTGTTTTTTGTGGACACTTGTCAATTAACCTCAATTAAATCTTGGCTAGTGTTTTATCTAGTACTTTTTGCTAATCGTGCAGGTTGATTTCGTAAGTGTCGTCTAACTGAGGGTTGATTTTGAGATCCATCGTAATTTTGAGACCCATCATAATTTTGGGATCCATCATAATTTTGAGATCCTTCATAATTTTGAGATCCATCATAATTTTGAGATCCATCATAACATTGAGATCCATCATAACTTTGAGATCCATCATAACTTTGAGATCCATCATAATTTTGAGATCCATCATAATTTTGAGATCCATAATAATTTTGAGATCCATTACAATTTTGAAATCCATCATAATTTTGATATCTATCATAATTTTGGGATCCATCACAATTTTGAGATCCATCATAACTTTGAGATCCATCAAAACTTTGAGATCCATCATAATTTTGAGATCCATCGTAAATTCGCACTTTGATTATATGTGATTTAGATAAAGCGAAAAGTCTTGATGGAGGTTCTTTTGTAAGATGTGTTCAGATTTAATAAGTTGAAGTCCTGAGAGTAATTTAATTGCAGTGATATCATCTGGCGTTGATAATGGATATTGGTAGCGACGTGTGTAGTGGCACTGAAACGAGGGGGAGGCTGAAAGACTCAAAATCTCTGAAACCGAAGTCATCATCGCGGAGCTCCAGCTAGAAATCTAGTCCTTTAATGAAGTGCTTTTCAGCTTTGAAAGTTCTCTATGTTACATAAAGGCTTCGGTGTACTCTCTTGTGAGCTGAAAACAGAACAGTGCAGTTTCGTCGGTCTACATCAGAAAAAGGGGTCTAGCTCCGGCTTGGTGCGTGAGAATGTATAGGGTTGAATTTTAGGGAGCAAAGCGAGTATTTGCGAGTAAACTCTCGGCTGCAAACAAGTTGTATTGTGCAACTGTCGCCTAAGCAACAACACATCCATGTTATACTAAAGATATATTACAACGTGCTAAAATGACTAGGAATACGTGTTTTACGAAAATGGGTTAATTAAAATTTAGTAGTATGCCGTTAGTATTATATCGTTACTATTATATCGTTACTATTATATTGTTACTCTTATATTGTTACTATTATATCGTCACTATTATATCGTCAATAGTATATCGATACTATTATACCATTAGTATTACATCGTTACTACTACAGGGTGAGTTTTTTAAATCTGCAAATTCTGATCGAGAGTTAAGGTTATAATCGCTTGCAACACAATCATAAAGCAAGCGATTATAGCCTTAACCCTCGACCAAAATTTGCAGATTATAAAAACTCACCCTGTATTATACCATCACTATTATACCGTACAAAGAGACGGTTAATATTTGTTGTCCAGATTTGAGTAAGCGTGTGGTCGCAACGTCAATAATACCGGATTCTATAATCGCGTGATCAGTCCCGAATGAGAATATATTTGAAATTACCTGGAAATTACGAATGTTTTGGAAAATCAGGTTGAAAAGAACTAAAGAGTTTTTTTTTGTAATAGAAAATCTGTATGAAGTACCATATAAACAGCGTCCTATTACCGATAGCCGACAAGCATGCAAAAATACTAATGGGCAGGATCAATGAGCAATGGCGTATAATTGGAAGCTGTATCATTGAATATGTACAAGGTTAAAGTGCCAAGCGCCATCGGCATGCAGATTACAGGGATTGCTCGGATCCATCTTGCCACGTGGAAATGTATGGCACTTTCGATCGGATAAGTCGCGCGCCTAAAATATCTCCGGGAAGAGAGTAATTTTTCCAAAAAGAATTCAATTATCAGCACGTATACACCAAAAGTTTCTGTCTCCTCCTATATTCTCCTTTAAAAATTAGTATATAAGGTTGAAACATTATCCTACTTTACATTGACGCGATAACAAATATGGGGCCATTACTTCAGGACGTTCCCTGCAGGGCAGAATTTCTTAATTTTATTTTTTCTTCTTGCTGTCTCGTTTTATAAGGTTTCTTACATATTAAACGAGTTTCCTCGTGCGCTTCTTTATCTCTGCTTCCACATCGGCGGAGGCACGTTTCAGCGCTTCTGTTGGGACGTCTTCAGGTCTCGCGAAGAACGCGCTCGATAAAATGCGCGCGGTCAATATATTATCCAACACAAACAATAATAATAATAAATTTCTCGCCAGGTCAGACACAAAGGTTAAAAACCGTAAGTACGCGAGAGTCGTAAATAACGAAAGTACATACGGCCCTTCGCAAAAACACTTATATATGTGATTGAAAACGCGTTCGATACTTGAGCTCCCCGTTAAAAACACCTGCGTTTAACAATAAATTCCAACTTACTCAATAATTCTTTTTTATTCGAGTTTTGTTTTCTCTGGGCTTCTCCTTTTATTTGGGAGCCCCTATTGACCATTATTGGTAGCCACTATGAATTCATTTTATTTTTAGGATTTTTCAGTTCGTCATACAAATTTTTCTTTTATTTTAAGATATTTTTTACGTCCTTTTATCGGCTAAATTCTAAGAAATTATTATCTGATATATCTCATTGTGTATTGAGCCGATAGTAGATAAGCAAAGCCGGTTCGGGCTCAAATTTCTCGTAATCCAAGATGGCGGAAAAGTAGTTGTTGGAGCTCCCGCACAAGTTTGAGCCCGAACCGGCTTAGCTTATCTACTGTCCATAGTGCATTGGCCCCATAATTAGGGCAACCCATAATAAGGGCAATCCATAATAAGGGCAACCCATAATAAGGGTAACCCATAATAAGGGCAACCCATAATAAGGGCACCCCCTAATACACTGGTCATCCCCAAACAAACAACAAACTCAGCCCCTAATAAATGGAATTGGATTAGACGGTTATGAAGACAGCCTCATTGGTAAGAAGTAACGTCGAAATGTCAAGTATCTGCATGTAAATGGAGGGTAAAATGTAATATGACTTACGTTCACGGAGGGTGACCATGTAGTAGGATTCCTTGCTCGGCTTGCTCTCCCCCATCGCATTCACGGCCACAACTCTGAAGCTGTAGACGGTGAAGGGATGTAATTTAGAAACCTGGTATGCTGTGGCGTTGTTGGGAGTCAAAGTTCCATCAATAATATCCCACTTGGCGTCCTCCCCGACTCTGAAAATTAACATTTCCTTAACTCTCTGATTTAATAAACTTAGATAACATGAATTATTAAACAATGAATCTTGCAGGCTATTAGTTTAAATTGTCATGATTGGTTCTGTTTTGCAATTAGTTTCCCATTTGCAAATATAATTTACGAACGGGTTTCGATGCAGGTGGCGGATTGCACGGAGCATGCAACCCCCTCAACTCCCTGAATTTGAGGAGACGTTTGAGGAAACTTTCAACTCTAGCCCGACTTCCGTATTCATTAAAAAATGACATTTAAGCAGATTAATGGATGGAGAAATCCATCAATTTGACAGTGAAATTAATAAATCCAAGTAATTAAAGTAAGATGCTTAGAGGAGCCGAGATAAATCTACGTGTCACTATTTCCTCCATCGTTTTCCCATCTAAGAAGAGTAGGAAGAGGATGTTAGGCAGAACCAATAAGCCAATATTGCTTGCCGCCTTTGATTTGGCAAATTTCAATTTTCCCGCTTGTCATCTTATTACCATCGAATATTTTTCAAAGTCGGATTCCCTCTCAAGCAAAAGCACAATTCTCCGAACCGATAGTTTGGATCGTTACTATTAAAAAAAAACACCAGAACCTCGGATGCACAATTTAGAAAACAATATCGAAGAGTATCTAATCTGGCCATCTTTATTACAATATAATATAAATTTTAAAGGAAAAGTGGGCAAGAATCTACGTTAGCGATCTACCATGTCTTATTTCAGCCTGCATTATCGTATGGGGTATCTTGGGGCTATGTAGTTGCCCTGATAAAATTTTTATTTCAAGAAAAACTGCGATAGGCGTAATGGATACTCAGAGTTTTCCCAGAACACTGTGGTTCTGTTGCTTTATTGGAAAATATGTTAGAACTTTACCGAGGCACGAATACACACGAACTGCCCTATTTTCTCATGCATACAGACATACAGGCGTATATGTCACATACATAATCACACATGATATAAACAAAATCGAAAAAAAGAAAAACAAAATTATGAATGACCACAAACAAGACACATATCATCGTTAAGTGCAGGTTATATTTACGCCATAAATATATAAAATTTAGTTCATAAACAATTACACCACAAGCTATGGCTAGACGAGTATACAGAAGCGCTTGGGAAATGCTAAACCAGCGCGATCACAGACAAGTGCTATGCACTTACTTTGTTGATATTTCGTACCTGAAGGCATTACACTCTTGGAATGTTTATAAACACTCCAAAACAGCTGAGTTAAGTGACCCACTAAGTAGGATACTTAACGCCACTGCCAGTAATACAATTTTAGTTTGTTCCTATCGTTTATACGTATAACACTTAATAATAAAGCCACACACACACATGCACACACACACACAGACACACACACTCGATGGATATCTAGGAAGTTTTATTACAAAACCCTAAACAGATGAGGAAACCGCGACATAAAAAATACTCCTCATATCAGTTTGGAAATTTAAATATAAAAAGAAAAGCTTCTCTAGGTCTGCATAAAGTTTACTTTGCTGAACCTACAACTCTTTGGGGACTTCTGTTTCTTTATTACTACACATGCGTGGGCACATATTTCTATGTAGTTTCCCCTTATCGGTGCTTTCGGAAAGTGGCGCCTCACCTTTCTAATAAGGACATTTGCATAGTTTTGTCTTGATATTTCATAGTTTTATTTTCTCCATCTGGCTGAGTCACGGCACCCTAGGGGTTTCCCTCCAAAAACGGGGTCATTTGTTTCCTCCGGAATATTTATCAGCCTCCAAAGAATTAATTTAAATTGATAACCACCACTTCTGCTTCCAATCCCACTTCTGAATCTATTACACAATTTTCCATCTATCGGACGAATTAACGAATAAATTTACTACATATTGATATACAGCAAATTCTTTTTTTACTTTTTACCCCTCAATTGTAACAATCACACTCAGTCCCAAGTACCCCCTATACTACTAAAAAATAAAAGCAAAAATGAGCAATTTGAAAAGAAACATTAAGAAAAGTTATTGAAGATATTAAGAAAACGTTACTGAAAATATTAAGAAAACGATTAAAGTCACTAAAACTTTTGAATTTCCCAAAAATTGAGAGCTATTTGTCTTCCAGAAATTGAGTGCTATTTATTTTCCAAAAATTGACTGCACCCCATTCGCAAAGTTCAGCTATCCACCTACCGAAATTATTATTATTTGCGAGCTTCCTTAGAAATCCGGGTTACCTTGTTTTTTTGCAAAACTTTTTAATTAAAAAGAAGTTCGCAAATCCGCGATCCTCGTAAAAGTAAAAATATTTGAGGACTTCGTGAAACTTAAAGAATATAAAAGACTTTAGAATACAAGTTGCCTTGACCACAGACTCCAGCCAGCCAGCCAGCGCGGTGGTCCGGCGCAAAGGAGACGGCGAAATGAAAGATTATAAGTAATTTGCTTTGACCTATTATAAACATGATTTTTGCATTTATATTGGGAAAGTTATATTACAACAAGGAAATGTTTCCGAGGAGCAAGGAACCTGTTCATTTTGTCCCCACTTTTTTACTTCCTTTGTTCCATATTATTAATATCTCGAACTTTTTACGAGTTTATCGAAAAAGTTTCAAATTTTAAATCAATATGACAGAATTTATTTATGGACAAATAACGAAAACTAAATTGTTATTTCGAAGCGGAGCGATATAAAAAAACTTCCAACTCGATTGCAGCTATTAAGAACAAAATACTGCTCCTATCAAAGGTTTACTTCCAAAAATGCCTTTAAGAACTTTTCTGTATTATTTTCTGAAGAGATGGAAACAATGTTAAAGTTAAAAGGGATGCATGATATCGTTTTATGTTCCTACTTAAATTTGCGTCTTAAGGGTTCGCCCTACGCAATAATAATCTATCCCTCAGGATTTTGATTGAAACCACTCGTTTTTCTCGATGTTACCCAAATGTTCGTAACTCAAATGTAACAAATTTCAGCAAAACACATTCTTTCCCCAAACATATGGAAAGGAGTTTGTCATTTGTAGATCAAACGCAAACAATATATTATTTCTGGAATATTTACATAAAGGATCTTTCTTCTATATATGATAGAAAGCATTTCCCTTTGACATAAAATTGTTAAAATAACAATGGAATTGAAAAGTCTGCTCTGCAGTGGCGATAAGGTCGGTTCGATTCAGGGCGAAAAAATTGGATGGCGGTCGGTTTTTAATATTCTGCTGTGCTTTCGAAATCTCGCCGCTTTACGTTATTTAATAAAAATTTATTATCTACGAGTCTATTTCGGAATGTACTGCCCTCAATGCATACTACTTTGCTTTAGAGCCGGTACCACAATAATGAACCTTCCTTTTCGTTAAATCTAGGAATTTCTGGATTTGAGGCTCAATCCTTCCGCTCTCGTTGGCTGAGGACTAGCGTTGATATTTTTTTTAGAAGGTGCATTATAAGTAAGGAGCTGTCCATAAATAGCGTCACGGGTTTTTTTAAATATTTGATTTTCCAGCCAACCCCCTTCTTGTTATGCCTCGTTCTATTACATCTCTTGATCGTTTTTAAACCTTCAACTGTCTTTAGTCCTACGTCTCTTGATACGTCTTATAGAGTTCAACTCACTTTAGAATTACATATTTCGATTGATTGCTTTCAATTCTTCAACTGTCTTGAGACCTAAATGTTGAAACGCGTTCTTGCCTTCAACTGTAGTATTACATCTCTTGATCGTTTTCAAACTTTCAACTGTCTTTAGACCTAAATGTTGAGACGCGTCCTTGCCTCCAATTGTAGTATTACATCTCTTGATCATTTTCAAACCTTCAACTGTCTTTAGACCTCAATGTTGAGACGCGTTCTTGCCTTCAATTGTAGTATTACATCTCTTGATCATTTTCAAACCTTCAACTGTCTTTAGACCTAAATGTTGAGACGCGTTCTTGCCTCCAATTGTAGTATTACATCTCTTGATCGTTTTCAAACTTTCAACTGTCTTTAGACCTAAATGTTGAGACGTGTTCTAGCCTTCAATTGTAGTATTACATCTCTTGATCGTTTTCAAACCTTCAACTGTCTTTAGACCTAAATGTTGAGACGCGATCTTGCTTCCAATTGTAGTATTACATCCCTTGATAATTTTCAAACCTTCAACTGTCTTTAGACCTCAATGTTGAGACGCGTTCTTGCCTCCAATTGTAGTATTACATCTCTTGATCGTTTTCAAACTTTCAACTGTCTTTAGACCTAAATGTTGAGACGCGTTCTTGCCTTCAATTGTAGTATTACATCTCTTGATCGTTTTCAAACATTCAACTGTCTTTAGACC
>JAWQRP010000282.1:0-32800 GCA_033557875.1 Quadriops clusia
ACAATTATCAACTAAGAGCAGGATTTTTTTCTTGTTTGTTAGTTCACGATCCCAAACACGTACCCATTTGGTAAAAATCTCAGGCGTCATCCAGGCCTTGCCATTGCTCTCATAATCTACTGGCAACGTTCATATGTTTTTAAAACTTCTTTAACCGTTTGGACTTACCAAACACCAACAATTGAGAAAGATTTACGATTCATAAAACTCATTTTTCGTAGGAACATAATGACCTATCAATAGTTTACCAAATACTAACCCTATCGCGCGTCAACCAATATTGTACAGAGAGGAGGGAGTATGTAAGTAAGACGATCGTCGTTCTAACCGGACATTTTATTTAAAAAAATACGTCGTCCAAAGCGGTTGGTCGTTTAAAGCGGAGTCGTACTAAACGGATGTACAATCACAGTAATTTATATGAAAACCTAACGTGAGTGTATGTTTACATCGCTAAAAACGGTTGGTCGTTATAAGCGAAGTCGTAATAAGCGGATTCCACTGTAATTATTTTGTAAAAGATAAAATAATAGTCTAAGGGAAACGTCATGTTTGACAGTTGAGGTTATGTACTTTTATTCTGGCAACTATAGTATTGTATCTATGCGACTGACGTTAGTTCTTAATTTGACCACCTTATGCAGTTTTCTAAGGAAATTGGTAGCACAATCGAGCGGAAAATAATTACTCATGATAGGTGCCTAAGGAATAATGTTAGGTATTATAGATTAGTTTTAGATAAAAATTAGGTATGTAAAGTGCGTATTACACCCACTCGGGAGAAAAATTGATTTATTCTACTAAACAATATTTTGCTTGATACAACACAATGTTTCTTTTCCAGAACGAATTCGTTCGTAAAGTCTACACTTTTTTCTCCTTTTCCGTAGAAATATTCTTAGACAGTCGTTTTCAATTTCGATTTTCCATCACTTGAATACTTAATAAAACGCCTGCGAAGCCCTTGTTGTGGCGAGTTGAGCTAATTTGACAAATTCAACGTAACTATCTCGTTATTTTTAGCCCCCCAATCAATTTCCCAAACCAAACAAGCAACAATAAGGAAGCCGCGTGAATAATTTAGTGCCGTCTGAAAATAAAGAGGCGGAAAAAGTGTGTAATTTACAAATTAGTTCTTTATGTGGTTACTTTCGATCCTCCGCCGATGATAAATTATGCGTTAAGATAATCTAATTCGCGGCAAAAAATTGATATGCTTTGACGGGTAATCAAAACACGCCTTCGGAAGCTTTTCATTTTGCGCCGAATTAAGTATTTTCGCCGGGGAAAATGGCGACAATTAACGCGGCGCTACGTCGTTTATTATTTTTTATGCGGCCGAGAGTGAAGAACAAATTCGGACAATTAATTAGCCGCGGTAAACACACCTTTCTGGCTCGCTTCTCTGTCGGACAAGTTCATTTTCACCCCTCAGATTTTTTTTTAATTTAGAACCCAAATGAAACCGCTAATGCATATTTACATATACAGGCATACGCACGTTAAATGCCGCATTTCCGGCTCTCTTTCGAAAGAATTTAATTTTCTTTCGGTTTAATTTCATAAAAGCGCCGCGGCGCATTGTTCCACGCACAAAACACAATTTACGATGTGATCGCCCTGGGACGCTCACCTTGACCAAGTAAACTTGAACTTAGTTTCACTTCCGTTTTATTTTATAAATTTCAGCCCTCCGGCGCGCCAGATTAAGTATAAAATTAAATTACTGTGGAGTTTTTACGATGCCGTAAAACACCTACTTGCGAAATAATTATTATAAATTGTGCCTCGGAGGATCGGGGCGGCCGTAAACGCGCCCCCTAACATGATTTTAATGCGTATTTTATAAATTCGGCCCCGGGGAGCGGAGGGGTTTGTAATTTTGATTAATTACATTTGTTTATTTCTCGTGCTAATCCGCCCACTCTAAAAAGATTTATCGTTAGAATTACGCGCAGCCATTGTTCTGCGTGCGCTTAAGCCCCGAGGAAACAACACTTTTTAACCCCCGGCAACACTAGCGCTCAAATTTTTGAAAGACAATGATTTATTGTAAGCGCCTGAATCCGATCCCTTTGGAAAGTAATCTTGCGAATCGGGTTTATTGTGTTGGTCAAAGAGACGCTTTAACCCTTTTAAGGCGGGGGCACAATGCATCCAGTTGATTCGCCGTGAATAATTTCGGCAACAGGCTAACGCGTACACGGGAATCCCCCGTCTCCGCGAGAACAACAGGAAAGGCAATAAATCACGATATATTTTCGGCGAAATGAAAACGGCATATTTTTCCTACATGGCCGAGTCCGTTTATTACGCGTCCCTATTGACAATGCATTTTTCATAATATTGATTGTTACAGTTTCGAGTTTTCCCGTGAAAAATGCCCCACTGGATTGAATATTACAGGTGGGAGGGCTCGATATATATTTTGTGTCTATACACACTTCAAGTCCTTCTATCAATATGTAAATTTTAAACTAGATCATAAACTAAACCTCGTCTAATGCAGGAGAGGTGAAAATGATAAATTAAGGGCCGATAACGCCATGAAAATAATCTATTTCCCCGCATGGGTGGACGGTGTTTCATATTTTCGAATTGATTGCACTCTGTCGGCCGAATATAAATGAGGATATTGTCGGGGATTTATTTGCTCCATGATAGGGTCAGCCGCAGAAATCAAAAGTTTCCTCGGCAAGAATGCATAAAAATAATCTTCCCCCTGAAATACGAGCCAAATGAAAGTACAAGAGGAAGGACAAATGGAATTCTCCGAATAACAAGTTTCAACGGGAAACCGGAATTAACCCCGTTCGGGTTCGTTAGGCCGAAATCCGCGCAACATTAGCGTTATTAAAGGAAATTGAAGAAAACTGCGTCAGGGCCGGCCGGCCCGATTTCACTAATTAAATCTATTAAATAAATTATATTCTTTCTTGGGGTACACTAATTACGCCCGGCTGGTAATTCCACTTAAGGTGAAAGCCCTCTGAAATTATCTAGACGGAATCAAGTAGGCCTGATAAATACAGGGAGCTGCGTCGGAAATTTTGCATATCAAACGGCCCGAATTACTTTATAATGGCCTCTAACGGCGCTCCCACCCTTTTGTGTCTTTGCTTCCCCGACACCTTTTCTATATGTTCACGAATTCTTCGCCTCAAAGCGCGATTTATTTATCTTGCGTTTCGCATTTTGCGTTAGGTCCCTACCTACATTAAATAAATATTATTTACGGGCAAATATACAGGCTGATCGAAATGAAGTGCTCACAGTTGTCGGTTCTGTTATTATTGAAGGTACACACTTAAATAGGATGTATTTTTAATTCGGTTCCGCATTTTTAAATAATTTTAGATCGTTTGTTGGTTTTATTTCTACCAATCTAAATACCCATTTCGAGTGACTTACTAATACAGTTGAATCCGCTTATTACGACTTCGCTTATATTCGCTTATATTCGCTATTATAACGACCAACCGTTTTTAGCGACGTATTTTCTTTAATAAAATGTCCGGTTAGAACGACGATCGTCTTATTTACATACTCCCTCCTCTCTATAGGTCATTTTGTTCGTACGAAACATGAGTTTTATGAATCGTAAATATTTCTTAATCGTTGGTGTTTGGTAAGTCCAAACAGTTACCGAAGTTTTAAAGACATATGAATGTTGCCAGTAGATTATGAGAGAAATGGCAAGGCCTGCATGACGCCTGAGATTTTTACCAAATGGGTACGTGTTTGGGATCGTGAACTAACAAACGAGAAAAAAATCCTGCTCTTAGTTGATAATTGTCCAGCACATCCCACAATCACTGACTTGAGAAGTATAACTCTGGTTTTTTTGCTACCCAACACAACTTCGGTATTGCAACTAACGGATTAAGGGATTATTCGTGCCTTGAAATCACACTTTCGCAAAAATCTTGTTTTAAAAATTATTGACTGTCTTGATGCAAAGGAAGATGCCAGCGTCAAGCATCCCTAAGATTACGGTACTCGATGCCATTTTAATGATTTATGATTCTTGGAACAAACTTACTCAAAAGACATTTTTAACTGCTTCAAACATGCTGGATTTGTCCAAAACGATGTAGCCTGTTCCAATACATTAATCTCAGATTTCGACGAACAAGATGCTTACCGCTGTCTGTTTGGATGAGAACTTTCGATAATCAACTAAGAAAATTACAGACTTTTGAGCTAGTTACATATGTACATATAATTATATTAAAACTAAAATACAGGATGATCGATTTTTAAATTGCCAGTGGGTGGAGGCTCAATTCTCACTGTCACCAACGCGAAGACGGGTACTAGAAGACGAACGATCGTTTTGGCGACCCTGAGAAGCATGTCTCCACCCTCTGGCAACTCGAAAGAAGATCATCCTGTATATATGTGTAGTGTTCGACTTAAAAGCTTGTTTTATTTTCATAGGCATTCATTCCTTACTTACCTATATACCTACTTTCACAACATTTATAGTCAGAATCATAATAAAAAAGAAAAAACTAAATTCAAAATATCTGTCCGTTTTGTGCGTCGCGTCGTCCTGTTAGTACGACGTATTACCACCGGTCCCTTCGTCGTCGTTATATCCGGATTCTACTGTATGTAAATGGTAACGTTATTTTAGAATTGATTTTCAGTTATAGTTTGAAAGTATCCTTTTGTTTCTGAATTTGCTTCTTTAGATTAAGTATGTGTGTCAAACTTATTAAAAAATTAATAAATGTGTTTGGGATTATCCAAAATCGTTGGAATTATCACATATACACATATCACATATCACATATACTGGTATTATTGTTTTTCTCCAAAGTACAAAAGTAGAATACTTGTACAAATTTTATAACCCATTTAAAAATATCATTTATATTATACTTCATAATTCAAAGTAGGACGCGCAGTTGCCAACATTAGATGATGTAAAATGACAAGAATTTTTTTACGGTGTAGGTCAGATTCCAAAATCGCAAAGCTCACGATGAGCTAACCTAGAGGTTAGGACACCTTGACTGGTTAATAGCTAATTACTGGTGTCAGACGGATTTAGAGGCCATAAAAGTCAACAGCACGCATCCAGAAATGCAGAAACGAAGCGAACTCGCGAACGGAGGAGAATTCCAGCGGAATGGCTCCCAACGAACCGATAACCTCACCATTAAGGCCGAGGGTTCCCAACCATTTGTCTTATATCGAAGAAATATTCATTAGCCGGCGAACCCGTTCCCCATTCTCACAGTCTCCGCGGAGGAGAAGGCAGCCAGCGGAAAGGAAAAAAGCGAGCAAAAGCGCCGAACAAACACACCGAAACGCGACAATGATATCACAACCGATCGGATGCTAAGTTATGCAGATGTATTCTTCCAATCTCGTGCAATTGTGCTGTAATTTAAGAGTTACACGTCTGCGGAGCTCGCATTTTTCTCGGATTTAAATAAGACAGTATTAAATTATCTTACTGCTCAAGAAAACCAGTTCGGGCACATCGATCAGCCTGCCGATGCGATCTAACACAATGCACACACGCACACGGAATATCGCGTATCTTTATTTCCTTTTCTTATTATTAATAATATCGCTATAATACGTACATATACCTGCATATACCAATAAAAATAAAAAATATAATAAAATAATTATTTGGTTTAATTCAGGCAATAGACCAGCAATAGAACAACATTATTTCATGTTCTTATTCATGAAATAAAGTTGTTCTTATTGTTGGTCTATTGCTTGAATTAAACCAAATATTAAATGTTAGATTCTTGGTCTTTTGTTAAAGGTCATGAATGAAACAATGTTTTTATATATTTTTCCTCGTTTATTGTCTCAACGTTTCGCACTTTGTTGAGTGCATTTCAAGACCTTAATCTTCGACAGACTGGAAAAAAATTTCGCCCTAAGATGATGTACATAGATTACAACTACATAGTGCTACTCTAAATTTAAAAAAAATGCGAAACGCTGAGACAAAAAACGAGAAAAGATATGTAAAAACATTGTTTAATTGATGACTTTTAAAAAAACAAGAATCTAACATTTAATAATTAAAAAATTAAACAAAAAAAATTAAAAAAAAAAAATGCAAAAATTGAAGTAAATAATTATTATACGTATAAGATCGAATTTATGCTTATACCAATATATACGTGTAGGTATGCCTACATACACCAGAACAATTTTCGCAAGCAAGTCTTAAAACTTTCAACTTTTATAGCAGGTACATATCAATGCAGTAAAAAATTCGAGTTTGGGAAATTGACGAACTTCATACGCAAGATACATCGCCGATAAACTGGTCCAATAAAAGAAAACCTTCCGTGTGGTCATTTAAAATCTTGCCGAACGTTACTGCCGACTTTATTTCGCCCATATTCCTTAATGCCCCACACACATAACGGGGTTATGTGGCCATCAAGGCTCTCGAGGAAGCGGCTCCGGGTTTTATCTCTCTACACTCTGGATATTGTTATGACTCCGGGTTTCGCTTCCATTTGTGCGCGCCTCTCGCCGGACAATTAGGAAAGCTCGGTAGGAGACCCATTCACGTTGTCAAACGGCAATTATAATACGCCTACCGCTGCCTTATTTATCGAACTATTATTTCTCCTAGTATGAATCAAATGGTACGTAAATAAGAGAATCGGTGCTTTCTACCCTCGGGGCCCAGCCTACTCCTAAGTAGGAAAAAGTCGGCTGCGAGCAGAATGGACGCGAAATAAAAGTTGCACCATTGTCATTCAAAACCGATATTTTAGGTCACCTGCTGTGGATATAGTTTTATTCGCATGCACAATAATTGTTTTTTTAAGTTTGAATTAATTTGTGGAGCTAAAAAAAGTGGAAAGTTTACATTTCAGATATTTATATTCGGAATGCGTTATAAGTACCTACCACATTTTTGCTAGAGGTATTTATTTGGTGGTTATAAATGCCAGATTTCAACGGCTTGTAGGTGTGTCAGTTGCGGGCATTGAAAAATAAGCAAAATAAATGTTCATAGTGTAGCTTCTTGATGAAATTTATGAGTGTTATGTATGATGCTTTTAATATTTGCTGATGATAACCTGTCTCGTTTTAATCAACTATTTTTTGGGATTTATTTTTTTTATGTACTCTACCCTTCATAAATACGAACATCAGTACGTCCATAGAAAGTTACTAAAAAATGTGAAAGATTTCATGTACTTAATATAATCAAAATTGATCATCAAATTCGTTCATATACCTATTTGAAGTATGAAATAAAAAAGCCAGCTCGGTAAGGAAGCCAAAAATCCAATTATGAAATGAATGCGTTATTGTGAAAGGGATGAGTCCAAGTGTACAGCAGGCCGAGAGGAAGTGCAGACAACTGAAGAATCCATTGCAGAAATGAGCAGCCGGCGGGCGTTTGAAGCCGCAGAAAAGGTCAGGCATTAATTCATAATGAACAGGAGTCTCCTCGCTCGCCACTTATATTTCCTTAATCCCTGGGAGCAGAGAGAGAGGTGATACACAAACGGACCAACGGCCGCCGCTCCGCAGACTCTGTGATGAAAACCTAATGGTTATATATCTCTTTATATCGTAGATTAAAGGGCACGCGGCTCCTCGTTTTTTGAACTCATCATATCTAAGCCCCGTATTGGTTTGTGCAGAACCGGCGACTCTAATTAGTCCACTCTTGTTGATGCAAGTCATCCGACTCTCCTCTCGGTTAGTCGCGGCTTTCCTCCGGAGGAACATTAACTGCTGGTCCTTCTTCGCCCTCCGTACAACCCCCAGTCATTCTTCCCTTTCTTTGGCGTTCCATTTGCAGCACCAGCACCCATTAAGCGCTAAATTGAAGTCGTTAATTGAACTCTTTTTAGGACCTTCAAGATAATTAATGAGTAGATTACAATATCTTTGAAGTCGAATTAACACAAAAGGGTGTGTATAATAAACAAAAACCCGTCCATCGGCGGCGTATCAACGTCGCAGCAATAAGAAATAAAAACCTCAGCCTCGTCGGTTCGAGAGCAGGGAGAGCACACGTCCCGCTTTAAAAATTCGATCCATAATACATCGCCATATATCCTGGGCATAAAGCAGTGAGAAGAAACGGGAATTTGACGCGGCAATATCGCAGGAGCGCGTTCTTGCATCTTACATAAGGTCTGTAAGATCATCTACATTATAGAGGGTATCAGACTGTAATTCATTTTCAACCGGACTCCAGTCAATTATTTAAAAATTGCCGTCCCTGTGTGCATCATTTCGAGGCGAGCGCGCTCCCGAAACACTCGTATTTTGCCGGCAAAGAACTACGGTTCTCTTTCATTCCTCCCGGAGCCGCGGCGGCGGCCGGAGCGCACGAGCCCCCGGGGACCACTTCCGACTTGTTTTACATCGTTTTGTTCTAACAATCCCGCACATAACTCTCTCTTTGGCAGAGAGGCGAGCGCCGCCGCCGATTCGGATCCGGATCGGCTCTCCTCCGGCACATCTGCATGCAAAGTCCGGGGAGACGGGAAGGGAGCCTCGCGCCTCCTTCCACCCCCGACCGCCGCCCGGAGTCGGCACTCGACCCACCGCACCGCCAAAAAGCACTCTGCTATTATTGAAAATTGAAATTCGGATAGTCATTGGCCGGACCATAACTCAACGCTAACTGATAAAGATTGCTGCTGCTTTTGCACGGCCCCGAAGCCGACGGCTGATTCTCTATGGTGGTCCGTTTTTCGGGTGTGTGTTCCGGGATAATCGCGCGAGGCCCTGACTCTTTGCGAATTGGTTTTGATTCCTGTCTATGAGGGCATAATATTTGTTTGTGTGAGTATGTGCGTTGGTGTTGGTGGTGTATATGAGTGCATGTATTGCAGAATATGTATAGAGCTTTGTTTACCTATGTGTGTGATTTTTTTGTGTATTCCTGTGTCTATGGTATTTGTTTGTGTTGAGTGTGTCTGTGTGTTGTAATTTTCAAGTTCATTCTTGATGAGTCTATAATTTCACAGATAGTTTTTTTGAATGCAAGCACTTTGGAGAGATACTTATGTAATAAACAAAGATAGTTTAGAAGAAAAGATAGAATTGTCGTTATCTGTGACGATTAATTACTATAAAATTCACAGATAAGCTATTATATATTTTTAATTATCACAAACAACCTCATAATGTAGCCATTTAGCTATTGTTGGAAGCTTAATACAGGAATTTCGACAATTTATTTACAAGGGGTCGCTAGTTCAGTTTATTATTTTTTTTTTAGTATTAGGAATAATATTATTATTCTTCTTAATACAATAATTTAAAAATATTGAATAAGATAACTAAATTACAAGGATGTCATGCTCGCTCGCTCGCCGCCTCACACCTTCGGCGCTCGTTTTTTAAGACACTAACTGGAGCTTCTTTCGTTCAACTATCTTATTGAATATCTCTAAATTATTATTAAAAATAATATTATTCTCAACAATAATTTAATGATATTCAATAAGATAATCAAATTACAAGGACGTCATGCTAGCTCGCTTCGCGCGCTCGCCGCCTGACACCTTCGTCGCTCGTTTTTTTAGCCACTAACTGGAGCTTCTTCCGTTCAACTATCTTATTGAATATCTCTAAATTGTTATTAAGAATAATATTATTCTCAACAATAATTTAATGATATTCAATAAGATAATTGAATTATAGGGACGTCAAGCTCGATCGCTTCACTTGCTCGCCGCCTCACGCCTCCTGCGCTTGTTTTTTAAGACACTAACTGAATTTATTATTAAGAATAATAATGTTATTCTTAACAATAATTTAAAAAGATTAAACAAGATAATCAAATTTCAGGGACGTCAAGCTTGATCGTTTCGCTCGCTCGCCGCCTCGCGCCTTCAGCGTTCGTTTTGTAAGGTACTAACTGGAGCTTCCTCCGTTCAACTATCTTATTGAATATCTCTCAATTATTATTAAGAATAATATTATTCTCAACAATAATTTAATGATATTCAATAAGATAACTGAATTATAGGGACGTCATGCTCGCTCGCTTCGCTCGCTCGCCGCCTCGCGCCTTCTGCGCTCGTTTTTTAAGAGACTAACTGGAGCTTCTTCCGTTCAACGATCTTATTCAATGTCTCTAAATTATTATTAAGAATATTAATATTATTCTTAACAATAATTTTAAAATATTGGACAAGATAATCAAATTACAGGGACTTCAAGCTCGCTCGCTTCGCTCGCTCGCCGCCTCGCGCCTTCGGCGCTCGTTTTTTAAGACACTAACTGGAGCTTCTTCTGTTCAACGATCTTATTCAATGTCTCTAAATTATTATTAAGAATAATAATATTATTCTTAACAATAATTTAAAAATATTAAACAAGATAATCAAATAACAGGGACGTCAAGCTCGATCGTTTCGCTCGCTCGCCGCCTCGCGCCTTCGGCGCTCGTTTTTTAAGACACTAACTGGAGCTTCTTCCGTTCAACGATCGTATTCAATGTCTCTAAATTATTATTAAGAATAATAATATTATTCTTAACAATAATTTAAAAATATTGATCAAGATAATCAAATTACAGGCACGTCAAGCTCGCTCGCTTCGCTCGCTCGCCGCATCGCGCCTTCGGCGCCCGTTTTTTAAGACACTAACTGGAACTTCTTCCGTTCAACTATCTTATTCAATATCTTTTAATTATTATTAAGAATAATATTATTCTCAACAGAAATTTAATGATATTCTATAAGATAATTGAATTATAGGGACGTCAAGCTCACTCGCTCGACACCTCGCGCCTTCGGCGCTCGTATTTTAGGACGCTCTACTGGAGCTTCTTACATTCAACTTTTAGTGGTGGTAAAGTTATGTATTATTTTTACTACATATAAAAAACATAACATACGTATAATATATTGTAAGGATGCTATAATAATACGAATAATAATAATAATAATATCATACACTTACCTAAATTATATTCTTATAATAAAGATTGCATTAGGTAATTGTTTTGACCCGTTTTCATTTGTTAATAATTTTAGTTTTTTAGGGATTTCCTGGGTCTCTTCTTTCTTATACATAAACTAAGTTATTCTATACTTATTAAATTTTTATTTTTTACAAGAGCCACCTTTCAGCTGGAAATGGGGCCCTGCCAATCAAACTTGACAGAACAAACGTCACAATGACAAATTTTAAAGCGAGAACCCTAGTTACCGTTAATATAGCCATCTCTTTCTAAAACTCCAATACGTTGGATACCGCGTTGAATACAAACAAACCTCGAATTTACACGGGCTTATATGGGAAGTATGGGGCCCCAAAAACCTGACTTCCAGGGCGAGTACCCCAAAAATATTTCTTAGCTGACATCGCATGGCCCCTCCACGGCAGTGTGCAAAATTTCAGGTAAATCGACCGAGCCACTTTTGAGATTTGCTGATGAATCAGTCAGTCAGTCAGTGGGATTTGGATTTTATTAATATAGATTTCGTCCGATGTTTTGCCTATCTTTATAGACAACTTCTAAGTAAATTTCTTCAAGTAAAATATTACAAATTTGCATGAGTGTACTGTTTTCTACATTACATTGAAATAATTACATAAAACAAATTCAGAATATTAACTTACTCTTCAGTTTATTTAATTTTTTATTTACAACGTATTTCTTGACTATCCATCGCTTGCTACGCTCGCTCTCAGTTTTTCCAAAGTTTTACCTAGCACGTTTTCTTCTATACGCGTCAAGATCAAGAGATTTACTAAGGGGGCTTCGAAAAAAATATTGTAATGGCGAAATTCGTAATTTCAATAACAACAATTTATATTGTAAAAGCTAGGCAGTTCGTGTGACTATGACAGTAGCTATTGTTGAAAATATTACCATTCTCCGAAATAAAATTTTTAACAAAAAGTGATATATTTAAAGAAAATTCACGATCATTTTACGTATTTATATATTAAAATGTGCATCAAATGCCTTAATTGAAAACTCACCTGGAAGTCATCTCATCGATGGATTTCCTCTGCAGTTCCGAGCACTTCCACTTCTGCAAACAAAAAGAACTATTTAGAGCACAATCGGCACCCGGAATGCGTTCAGCTTTGCAGCATAACATCGGCAATGGAAATAGTCATGCAAATACCACTAAATACACACCTTAATTATGACCATTGTTGGCGATAGCTCAATCCCTAGTCCAGGAACGAATAAGGCAAATTATCGCGTACCCATTCCGCGATGATAATGATTTATACAAATGTTTAACAGCAACACTTCCTCGCGAAAAAAGCTTGTTTCATTTTGATAAGATACGTCGGCTGTTCCAGCGGGATCGGTACTTGATTCGCCAATTTGGCCCAACGTTATCATTTTGCATTTATTTGCTCAGCGTTCTTATTTGTTTCCTTATCTACCTGTTATTAACATTAAACCTTAATTTTTTAAAAGCTACACTCGACACGTAAGAAATTCGTTTAAAAAGGATTTACACACTAACTTTACGTTTGGTTTGGTAGAAGACGAAAAGCAAGACTGCCTAGTGCTTTAAGAATATTCGTAGAAATTATTACATATCAGTAATATAGTGTATGTAAGCAATGAAGTAGTGATAAAGTTTAGACTTTTCTTGCTTGTAAGAATAAGTAGCGTTATCAATTTTATTATCGTTTCTATATTGCCACCAAAAATAGTTCAAACAAATTTCCTGGTGTTTATCAGATTGTGCGTTTTACGTGCTACGTATTGTTTATACGTAATTATAAATTTACATCCTGGAGAGCAATTAAGAATTAAATGGGTTAGGTCGCCGCAAATCTACACCAAAAATGACCTAGGACTCAATACATAATAATCGTTATTCGTCCCTATAAGGTATATCATAAAAAAACTTTCTTTTCTATAGCTCTTGGTTATTCAATTACCACGGTTTCTTTTCCCCGGCCGGCCCGGTGATTTAGTGCTACAATGGGACACTCAATTATCGATTTGGGAGAGGTGTAATTTTCGAAATTACAATAATAGAAGGCATAAATATAGTTGTGAGCGATAATAAAAACGGCAGGCGTGTAATCGGACGTTAGACCATGTAACTCAGTGATGTTGTTACATTAGAGATCGCTAAAAACAATTAGAGTCGCCCATAATCCTCCGTGTCCGACAAACCGATTGCTTCCTGCATCATTAATCATAGGAGGCGAGCGGCCCAGCATCTACCAGCCTGAGTACGCCTATGCGATTATTATTTGTGTTTCATAGCAAAAATCGCCTGGGAAATTCTTCGGGTGAATGCCTACATTTATCTCCTTGCTTTGTTTATGCTTTGTTGCTTATTTCCAATTATTAATTATTTATTTTTTGGGATTTTTTTTAAGTTAATATTAAACCGATCGTGTCTTTCTTTTTGTGTAAGTCTTATACGCGCCTGGTGGAAAAATTACCTCTAAAGAGAGTAAAAGAGAGAGAGAGAGAAAAAGGGAGGAGGAGAGAGAGAGAGAAAGAGAGAGAGAGAGAGAGAGAGAAAGGGAGGGAGAGAGAGAGACAGAAAGAGAGAGAGAGAGAGAATGAGAAAGAGAGAGAGAGAAAGAGGGAGAGATATAAAGATGGAGAGAGAGAGAGAGAAAGATGGAGACAGAGAGAGAGAAAAAAATGGAGAGAGAGAGAGAGAGAGAGGGAGAGCACAGGCGAAGTAATTGTCATTTTCCTGTGTATTTCCGGCTGAGCTTTCGAACTTTTTTTAATGCGACTGTGTAGGTAATCATTTTTTCGCGTGGATGAGACATGTTTTGTGCTGATTGAAGGAATATTGGCTGCGGAGTTTTTCCTCGCGCTTTGACATGATTGTTTGTCGATGAACTGAAATTAAATATCCTTTTCTGTGTCGGAAATGAGATCGCAGAAGGCGGGGGACTCGCTCTCACTGTGTTCTACTGCGAGGGTTGCGAATCCATCGACTTTAGAAACAGTAGAGTTCTGCTCTAAGCTGACGTCTATCTTACGTCACAAGTATTGTTACTCATTTGTTTAATTATTTATTTAGTTATTTGTTTAATTAATTATGTATTTAGTTAATTGATTATTTATTCAATTTATACTTCGGCGGATTTATTACATTTATTCTATCTCTAAGTGTAACAATTCGTTACAAAGTTTACCTACAGTGTGTACGTTATTGCGCAGAGGATTGTAGTGGTCGCTATCGCGATTTAAATATTGACATACACAAATTTTGCCAAATAATGAACCTGCGACGTGCTCATGATTGATCCTTATCGATCCATGCGCTGTTAATTTCGTGCAAATATTTGGTTAATTTGGTGTTATTTGGCGGGAGATGTTTGTAAAAATGCACACGTGTGTTCGCCTTGGAAAAATATCCCCGGGAAATTTTACGTTATATGCTTAAGTGCTCATAAGCGATCGTTGCAATTGGGCGCATTACACCAACTCTTATCTATCTTTCCTTTATTTCGATACGAAATGCACTTACGAATCAATTGCGCCTCGAAAAAGTCGTTAAATTAAGAAATTTAACGTACTTGATTAAATGATTGTTTTCGCATAAGTTGAATTCAAAATTAAGTGCCTACAATTGTTAGTCCTCTTATTATTAAAAAAAAAATACAATGTACTAATAGAAGGCAAATGTTATCAAAGTTACAAATACGAAGCAAGATTTAAAGCCGTGTAGTTGTTTAAAGCATAACAATTGTTCGAAATTTCTAGATGACCTGAAAGACGTAATAAGTTTCCATGAAGATATTTTTCGTTTGTGTTAACAGCAATTTCTGCTATCAAATGTAGGAAACATGAATGAAACTAAATAAATACCCAAATATTGATAAGGTTCGTAATGCAAATGTAGACAACAACTGGGTAAAAACCTACCTATCTCTTGTAGTTTTTGTACATATATGATTAACATCAGGCGCGCTCTACAAGCAGCTACTTCTATGAAATTGCGTATGTGTGCGACTACAAGGGAACTCACAGATTATTAAGCGCCCATTATTAAATCAAGGGACCCCTTTCTGGCACCTGTTGTGCCGAAGTGAATCAGGAAACAATTCTACGCTGCACATGATTCAATTCAATTGCTTACATGGGGGGAATAACGCACAGTTCACGTTAGTCATTTTTTTTGCGTTTTTTACCATTATTATCCAGCTAAACACTTCTAACAGCCATTTAGCAACCAATTATTATTTACCGTTTAGAGTGTTTTCAATAAGTTCCGAATTTAATAGCGGATGAGGCAATTAATTTTTTCGTGAGGTTTTAGAGCCACATTTAGCCCAGCTCATCGACCTCATTATTCACGACGCGAATAAGCAGAGCGAGGGCAAAAAAATTCTCGCGAAATTCGCGGGAAAATGGGGCTCTTGTTGTTGGCTGCACGGCTCAGAGCATAATGCGTGTTAAAAATAGCTGGAAAACTTGATACGGGAACATATTATAATGTCAATAACAATTTGTGGGCAAACAGTGGAGCTCATTTTACATAACACCGCGCTCTCATCTAGTCTTACAGTGTGCGAGAATGGGAGTCATTAAGAGATCACAATAACTACCTTTGTTGTCTTTGAACCTGACAATAAAGGCCATGCATTTTGCAACGCCACTTCTTGGGCCCCATTGTGCGGCCACTCAGCTGAATTATTCAGAATTTTTTGTCCGCTTTCGAGAGCTTCTTCAACATGTTACACTCATGCTAGATACAATGATATAGATTTTAATTATTAAGCATTTTTAGCTTGTTGTCGTTTTGACGGAGAATAGCTTTTATGAAGGTTACTGAAACTGCTGCAAAATAGATTGAAAGGCGACATACATACATGATAATTTTATGTTGTAATTTAGTGTTCAATAATGTCATAATTTTATGTCGCACTTTTATGCGGTATCTATGTATATATTGTACTTAAATATACTGTACTTTACACTATACTTTATGCTGTACTATATACTATGTAATATATGCTGTGTATTTTATGTTGTACTTTCATGCAGTACTTTTATGTAGTAGTTTAACGTAGTACTTTAGTGCAGTAATTGTATCTAAGTTGTCCCGCCTACAGTGGGTGCAACCATTTTTATTTATTCTCAATCTGCGGAAAGTATGGTGCCTTTCAACGATTCCACGGCTAATAAAACGCTTTGTTTACAACTTTGAGTGTTTCGAACAATAAAATCGCCATTAAATATTAACAATGTGGAAATTTGCATTTTTATGATCGGCGTTTAGCCACGTGTTCACGTTATTTCTCGTCATGTGTGAAGCCGCGATTGTTTCTCTCTTTTGTTTGATTAGTGATGCTCTTCGGCAAGAAGTGTTAATTGATATGTGTTTGTTAAAAGGCTTTGTACAGGCGTTGCATTGTTTGAGGAGGATGTTGTGAATGGCCTGAGGCGCGTGGAAAGGAATTAATCGCGAAAAATGTCTGTTAAGAGGAATTTCTCTTTATTTACAAGAACACTTTTATCATAATATTTCTATCATAATACTTTTATTATAACACTTTTATTATAACACTTTTATTATAAAACTTTTATCATAACACTTTTATCATAACACTTTTATCATAACACTTTTATCATAACACTTTTATCATAACACTTTTATCATAACATTTTTATCATAACACATTTATCGTAATACCTATTTAATACGTTGGTACAAATAATACTTACCTACAATCGAAATAGTTTCGTAATTTTCGCCATAACTCCTATTATTTCATAACTGCCCCAGCATTAGTAATAATATAATTTATATAGATAGGTCAGTACTAGGCCTCAGAATTTTTATTTATTTTTTTTTCGTCTAGCGTTTTTCTTGCTTACGCAAAGCGTTTAATGGCTAATTAATTACAAGCGGTCAATACAATTTAGAAAATTATCGAGCTCCATAATGACTCTTGTATTAAGGAGGTTAACAAGTTAACACCTTGGGAGGAATTTGTAGCACGCTAATGTTAAATCGAAGGTGTTAATTACCACACAAGCATTACGGTTTTTTATAAGTAAATGTCATTCTGAACTATATAAATTACCAAATCATTAACTAATGTATTTAACTTAGCTATTATAAATGTCCCGTCAACTCAGGTTGCCCCAGTTTGAATCGTGCGCCTCCGCCAATTGCGCAAGTATAGACCTGAAGTGAGTGTAGAGGTTCTTCAATAAACCATTCTTGTTGTAAAAAAATGTTGTGATTTTGAGTGCGCATCCCCTTGTATCCTCACATTAGTGTATCTCATTTAAAACCTCACTTTGTAAGGGCGTAAATCAGTTGCCCATCCTAGCAGAAAACTTCATCAAGCGTTTGTAAAATTTATACGCACAAACGTAAATGGCGAGTCGCTTTTTTATTTAAATCTAGTATTCTCCAAGCCGGGGCCGACAGAGAGAGCAACAGGGGCGAAGAGGGAGACGAAGAGAGGCCGGAGTCTGGACGGCAAACTTTCCGGGTAAATTCGCAACACCGAAAGTAAATGTGCAAACGGATAAATTTAAATTAATAAAATTGTCAAACGTTCTTTTATGCATCCGGATGGCTAAAGCAATGTCATTACCCCAGCGACGTACGAAATCGTAGACGGCCGGGGCTCCGGGCAGCGTTTTTCCAGCTGCCTTTGATAAATTGCCCCTAATTGCGTTATAAATTAAAAAGTCCGGGCAGCTCCCGAGCAGAACGTCCTGTAATCACTCGCCGTTCACAATGAATTGTTAAACGCGTTATAAATTTCGAAGTCTATTATAATTATATGTCAATGAACCAAACAAGCAAGCGCGCTTTTTATTTATTAACCGAGTCCAGCACGAGGTAACCATATTTAATTGGATCTTTGTAAAAATCAGTCCGTACGCTTCGCTTATCTGCTTCATGTATACAGACCTTTTACATGACGTACAAATTACAGGTTAGCAGCATCTCTTTCGCGCAGGGCCCTCGCCATAAGCCTGTCTTCATCGGCCGGGAGATTCAGTTGCCGGTCTAACAGTGAATTTTAAATTGCATTTACTAGTCAAAAGCTTTTATTTATATTCGCTCTTTTATTCATACCTTATACAAGTCGTGCTGAGTTTTTTCGTTGTCGGCTCTTTTCTTTTTTCACCAGTTAAATAAGTTTATTGAGTTGTAGGTTGGATCTATAGGTGCACCGGCAGGGTTGCTAATTAATCCCTTATCTTAAACAATTTGTTTTAACATACCATCTATTATTATGGCGATTTACCTTTTTTGTATGCTTATTTTTGTTTAATAATTTTATTATAAAACAATTTTTTTACAATATCTCCAAGAAAAAAAGTTGTAGAATTTGGTCACGCTTTAATCACAAAAGCTTTCGGGCTACCAGCGAAACCGAAGCGCCGTAAAACGTACTGTATGTATCTGAATTAGGGAATCAAAAAGCCCTATGACACCCTAAATTATTTATGTATTACCTATACACCCATGAATGGAAAGAGCGCTCTAAATAACGAAATTATTGTCCTTTATTGTTCCAATAAAACTCCCGCCGAATAAAACGAAAGGTCCTCGCCGAGTGGACTTTAATCCGGGGCGCTCCGGCCGGAATGGCCCGACGCTACAGTTTATAATGCGCCTTACTTATTCATTGCACACAATCACATCAAAAATTAACGAGGCCAGGGGTCAGCTTGAGAGAGGCCGGTCTTTTAAAGGACCCCACTTTATGGAGTTTCCCCGCAAATAGGTTGTTTTTGTTTGATAACTTTGTTTGATGGGTTTTTTACGGGACGGGGAAGGATATAAATTTAAAATTATCTAATGCGTACCGTTGCGCTGCCCTTCCGCCCAACTACTTATATAAATTGGGAAATGAAATTTTATGATAAATCTTGGGCGGCGTGGGCGGCGGCATTATTTCCAGGGCCGTTTTTTTACTGGCGGGAGGGCCGTATAAATCTTTCCTGAATTTTTCATGAGCCGAGGTGCTGGAGGAAAACCAATCTTTTAAAAAATTCCGCTTGTAACTGATACATTCAGATTTTCATTTTCATTCTCCGATCTTCCGCATCCAATCATTCGGAATAATCCTTTTTTACATACCTTTGCGTTAATTCGATTTTAACGAAGAAGACTAAATAAATGTGATGCAAATGAAGGTGATGATATTGTGGAATTCGCGGCATCGGGATTATTTGATGTCAAGATTTCTACATGTCCATTGTATCGAAAAGAAAAGGACAGCAGAGCCAGCAACAGGCTGCTGCGTTCTTGCAACATTTCGAACAAGTTCTAATAAAGCCGCAGCTTAGGTAATTGGCTACCTGTTGTATAATTGGACAAAACACCAGCACAACACCCATTAGAGATCATTCAAGTTAAACTGTATTCATTTTGATTAATCACTGTTTTAAGAGTAAGATCCAGCCTTTGGATGTTTTAATTCTACGGTAGATTGTTCCCCGCATAATGGGGCACCATAATAGACGGGGAATTAGCGTTCGTTGAACCCAAAATCTGTAGCAACACATTTCAAAATTTCTGTAATTATTTAAGCATTATTTCGTTGTGCAGCTTTTTTGTCCTTTTTATTGTTACGGAAAATTAATACCTTTAGCGACCGCTATTGCCATTAAAGTTACTATTGATACTATCTATTGTGATCATTATCTCTCGCCGGGGAGATTGCCTCACAGCCGCCAGCTCCCACTTTTTATTAACATAATATTTCTTGTTTTAATAATTATATCGGATACATTAGATTGAGATAACAATGGCCATAATATACGGCCGACCTTAATAGATTTAATGGGGATCAATTCGTTACCAAAAGGAAACCTTATTGCCTCCGATACTATCTGTAATGAGTAATCTTCTCCGAGACGGATCAACCTTTTAGATGAATTACTCCTCGGCGTACGTTTTGCAATTAATACGTGGATGCCTCGCAACGACATATTCCGCTCCATTCTTCGCATTCCGCTCGCTTTAACTTATATGTGCTTTAACTTATATGTGCTTTAACATACGTTCAATGTTAGGCCGACCTGCGTACATGCTATTTGATGCAATTCTGCTCCCGATATGATAATGCGAATCCAATTTCACTTTATTTACGCAATTTGTTATAATTATTTATTGAATGCATTTATGCGCATTACAATCACTTTGACATGTATGGATATTCAACCATTGCACTTATTTAATCGTTAGACCTGCAGCACATAAATTTACTACTATTTTTTCTTATGTACCTACTTAAAGCATGTTCGGTTACAAAGTGGGTTTATTAAAGGAATTTGCCCGGGCGGCAAATTGATTTATCCGAGATGGCGCCCTGGAAGAAGAGGGAACTGGGCACGTGTTTATCTTTGCTGTAACAGCACAATATCCTGCAGGATAATCAGATCTACGTTGCGACAATTTGCTTCAATTTTATATGATATCAGCGCCGCTTAGGGCGCGTGGCTTGCATTCGGAACTAAAGGGAGGAAAAAGAAAGCGTCAAAGTTGGTCTAGTAGGTATTGGGACACGCACACACACATAAAAATGATTCATTAATTTAACAATACGCGAGGATTTGCAATAGTAACATTATATTACGTAATGTTAACAATGAATTTTTTTCTTTATACTAACAATAGTTTTTTTAAATTATATTTTTGGATATATAGTCCTTTATTTAATTATGAAATAGTTATTTATAACAATACCATCTGTTCGAATCTTGTAGATGTATTTTTACATGTACCTATGTATTTTCTTGAGAATAAGAACTTTTTAGTAGTTTTATATGTATTGATTTTAGTTGATTTTCATAATTTACTTTGTAAATCCATTATTCTTAAGAATTGTCTTTAAAGCTCTATAAAGTTGAAGGATTATTTCTTATTTAAAGTCTTAGGTGTTTGGTACGTTTTCACTCCTTTAACTGTTTTATTTAAAGCCCTAGATCATTGGTACGTTTTCACTCCTTTAAGTGTCTTATTTAAAGTCTTAGGTTTCTGGTACGTTTTCACTCCTTTAACTGTTTTATTTAAAGCCCTAGATATTTGGTACGTTTTCACTCCTTTAAGTGTCTTATTTAAAGTCTTAGGTTTTTGGTACGTTTTCACTCCTTGAACTGTTTTATTTAAAGCCCTAGATCATTGGTACGTTTTCACTCCTTTAAGTGTCTTATTTAAAGTCTTAGGCTTTTGGTACGTTTTCACTCCATTAACTGTGTTATTTAAAGCCCTAGATATTTGGTACGTTTTCACTCCTTTAACTGATTTATTTAAAGCCCTAGATCATTGGTACGTTTTCACTCCTTTAGTGTCTTATTTAAAGTCTTAGGTTTTTGGTACGTTTTCACTCCTTTAACTGTTTTATTTAAAGCCCTAGATCATTGGTACGTTTTCACTCCTTTAACTGTTTTATTTAAAGCCTTAGATCATTGGTACGTTTTCACTCCTTTAAGTGTCTATTTTTAAGTCTTAGGTTTTTGGTACGTTTTCACTCCTTTTACTGTCTTATTTAAAGCCCTAGATATTTGGTACGTTTTCACTCCTTTAACTGATTTATTTAAAGCCCTAGATCATTGGTACGTTTTCACTCCTTTAAGTGTCTTATTTAAAGTCTTAGGTTTTTGGTACGTTTTCACTCCTTTAACTATTTTATTTAAAGCCCTACATCACTGGTACGTTTTCACTCCTGTAACTGTTTTATTTAAAGCCCTAGATGATGGGTACGTTTTCACTCCTTTTACTGTCTTATGCAAAGCCCTAGATATTTGGTACGTTTTCACTCCTTTAACTGTTTTATTTAAAGCCCTAGATCATTGGTACGTTTTCACTCCTTTAAGTGTCTTATTTAAAGTCTTAGGTTTTTGGTACGTTTTCACTCCTTTAACTGTTTTATTTAAAGCCCACGTTGTCACTCCTTTAACTGTCTTATTTAAAACCCTAGATCCTTGGTACATTTTCACTCCTTTAACTGTCTCATTTAAAGCCCTAGGATCTTTGGTATGTTTTCACTCCTTTAACTGCCTTGTTTAAAGCTCTAGATCTTTGGTACGTCTTCACTCCTGTAACTGTCTTATTTATAGCCCTAGATCTTAGGTGTGTTTTCATTCCTTTAACTGTCTTGTTTAAACTCCTAGATATTTGGTACGTTTTCACGCCTTTAACTGTCTTATTTAAAGCCCCAGGTGTTTGGTAGATTTTTGATCTTTTAACTTTGTTTGCTATAAAATTTTAATCCTTCAAAGCATTGATCCGAATAATTGGCGATTCCATTGACTGCAGTTCGAATAAATGGAGTTTTACTATATTGAGAATATCAATGCAGATAAACTAATATCAGTGTTGGATTTAATTATATTTTTGTAGGTTTAAATTAATAATTTAAATATTTTATTACAACAACATCATGTGCATTTATTTAATATGCAAGGTGTCAAAAAATATACCTATATAAAAGAATAATAATAATAATATTAATAATAGAAGGTACTTGTAGTAATTAATGAAGTCAATAAATTGCATATTAATATATATCCCGTAACAAATAATTAATGACAAGTTGGCTCTGAAGAAATATTCAATAATTGTATCTATTTACCTAATGCAAGTCGAATAATAGTAACGTAGGAATAATCTTAATAGAAACACAAAATAAAGTAATGTAAATGAATAGGAGCTAGGTGTTGTAGCTGGTGCGGCTATTCGATTATCGTGCACTCTGTTAGTTGTACTGGCAGCATCAGCAGTCAAGAACGAAGAGCTCCGCACATACGGGGCCAGAGCAATATCTAAGGGCAAGGTAAGTCTGGTACATTCTCGTCACGATCTAGCGATTCGATGCCAATTCAATAATCTCACTGTTCCGGTATTTCTTGATACGATTCCCTTTAACAACCGCAATTCGACATGTATTATGCATGTTGGATAGCTGAACTGCTAGCGGATTTCGCATTGTTTTAGATTTATTGCTTTGGGGTTGAACTGAGCTAAAAATCGCTTATGCGAACACTACTGCACTTATTAGGATTTAAAATAATGTAAAAATACTGTTATGGCAAAACAAAAACTGGGCCAAGTTGCATTTCTAATTGCAATCTTGTTCTGTGGTTGATTGATGAACGTTTAAATCGATATATACCTACTTGTTTAGATGAAAGTGCATTGGCCGTACAAATAGGAGCTGGGCATAGAAGAAAAGTAGGGATGTTTATTAAATAGGCTTATATGCATTTCCCATCCGTATTAATCCATCATGGGAACGAACGCAGCAAAAATCGAGACAATGTAGCAATGGAGCTGCAGAGGTCAGCAGCGGTAACCTCCTGTTACGAGCATTTTTGCTGGAAACGGAGAAGGCGTTCTCAAACAGTCGTTCAAAGCTCTTTACTCTGCACATCACGAATATTTGACAACGCATACGCTTCGTCCGGGTTTCAAGTCCTCCGCATTGTCAGCTGGCAGACGGTTTGCGTAATGCTTGTTCGCATTGATGGGCCAATCTCATGTTAAACTGTGTGCGGGTGATCGTTCTATAAAGTACGTTGAGCGCTTTAGTTTTGACTTTCTGTCTAATTCATGAGGAATTACATAGATGGCAACACAAGTCAGAATCATTTTTTTTTAAACATTAGTTTCCAATAGATACATAGGTAGCTTATACTCATTTTCATAATTGTTTTTCAAGAAAATAAAACAATACCGGGTTTATCTTGAAGATAAAGGATCTAGGAAGGTTTCTTAGGATGATGAAATTCCAATTTGTCCTAATGTGTGTTATAGTAAAGAAAGCAATTGCCAATGTTCATGAATGTTTCATTTGTTTTTTAATCGCAATTTTAGTTGGAAAGGAAATTAATAACCAAAAATTTGTCACCGTACAAACACGAAATCTATATTTATTTGCAATTTGCTGGCGATTCTAAGCGTTTTTGTACAGTGAGTTTGATAAAAACAGCCTAGAGGTGAGGGTCTCTTTTGGAGGATAACTTCTCCTGATACAAAGGGTTGAGGGCGACTAAGGAATGGCAAATTTAGTGCAAACGTTGGTGCACGTAGCCTCATCCCCCTTTGCCCCCAGCGAACTGTCCGTCAAGGCGGGCTCTTTCTTCTTCCTTATTTCTTCTCTCCTCTTCCCTCTGCTTCATCAACTTCTCCTTTGCCTCCGGTCTGGCGAACAGACAGCCCAGCTGGAGCTGCCGGGTCAGGGCACGTCACTAAGAGCCGGCCAGCGTTGACTGCAATCTGCATTAAAAAATATCAATCTCATGTCGGGGGGCTCGATTAGCCACGCCGCGAGACGGTGATGTATATCTATCTGTTGTTACAACATGCAGTGTGAGATATGCGTGTACATTGTTGTTGTGAGGCCGATCTCGGCGTGCCATGCTCGGGAAACCTGGATCGTCTGCGGCGGCCTTTGGTATTTCTCTTTTCTCAGGGATATTTATTTGTGTTGCTGGAGACGCATTCCTGCACTTTATACCAATTAAGAAGCTCATATTTCTTCGGGATGCCTTGCGTGCGCACGGGGACGTTTATGTATTACGTACTAATAGATAAGAGCACTACTGAGTGTTTACCCGGGCGATTGGGTTGCACATCTTTTGAATTTTAAACATTTGGGGCGAAAGGTGGGGTTTTATTGGGTCTTTTGTGACACCTGATTCTACTATAAATAAAGTTATAAGTAAGTTATTATAGTTTTTTAGAATGTGGAGTTCCGCAGGGCCCCATCCTGGGCCATTTTCTATATGTCTTATGTACACTTATAAATAGTAGTTTTCCAGCAATGTACACAGAACATAAAATGTTGACTTTAAGAACAAATTCGTGTTTGTAAAGAAGAATGTTATTATAGGAACTAAAATTTGTTTAAAATACATGTAAAAATTATTAATGAGAAGTAAACATATTGTTCCCTGAGATACTATAAGTATACCTTTGTATGTACAGGAAAATAATTAGGTTGTAATGATAAATTGTGGATTTAGTTAATTTTATGTGTATATTATACATTCAAATATTAACGAATGGAACACAACTGGCTTGAAATAATTATTTTATTAATTTTTTTTTGTCCATCAGTAAACAACTCAATTGGTGGAGGCGCCCGCTACACCTTTCAACATCATTTAATTACCCAACTTCAGCAGCGGTAAAACAGCAATATCCCACATTTAAATTAATAATAAACCTTAATTCTAATCCTAATATATGCATATACGTACATAGAGAGATTACAGCGGAAAAAATGATAACCTCCGGGATCCCGAAGCACAGCTGTCTCCTCTTGTATAATACTTACGAACTGCAGTAAGAATCCATCTTTATCTACAATAATTCAATTTACGCATTAAAACGTACATGCCCACCGATAGTCAGCAGCTCCAGCAACATAATTTCACTATTTTATAGCCGCGCGTTTCACAATTCCTCAGTTGCGACAATTAAGATTTTATTAATATAATATTCTAATGAGGCACCTGTCGGTCCATAAAATGAATTAGAGTGGAGACATGCCCATAAAGAGGCAAGAGCCGCGTGTAAATTCTTTTCGCCGTTATTATTGTTAATTGACTTGTAAAAGAGACAAGGGACTAATAAAGCCGCTTAATAAATAATAAAAATGCGTTTGTTTACATAACTTATGCATCGTGCGGATTTCTGCCGTAGAATTAGTAGTGACATTCCGTTTGGATTTATCGCGGGCCGAGGTTTATCCCGCTCTCACTCACACCGCATGTGCATTTTATTAATATTTATGGGCGCTCTACCGTTTTATTGTTAAGTTATAACATTTTCCTGGTTTTACGACTTCATCTAATCACCATTCGAATTGAAGAGATCCATTACCGAAGCGGCCATATTTCATGCGGAGTTGAGCGTTTATGCGCGTTGCATAAATGTTGCTTTGCATATAATATGCACATCTCTAAGTACGCAAATAGGCACATTTATATTACGTACGGACTTGCGCGTCCCTCTAGCACGCAGATAAATCACGGGGATCTTTTATTATCTCTCCTTTAAATTCCACTCAAAGGGCAATTAATAAATTTTATCAAGATCCGCCTCCTGAAATTTTTCAAGGCGCACAAGTGGACGTGAAATGTGGGGCCGGCGCGCAATAAATAATGACATATGATAGGGAAGGAATACGTGAAACTGAAGGAGCTGATGGTCTATCTGGTGCGGGGCCATCCACGAAAAACAAGAACGTCCACCGCGAAGCGAGAGTTGATCTCCCGCATCATAAATTAAAACGAAGCACCCGATGAAGACTGTCAACAGTTAAATGCGCGTTTCATCGTCAGGCAGGTGAAGATCGGTCATAAGTGAGATGCACGCCTCAAGGTCACCCGGAAGAATGGACAGGTGTGACGTCATAGGGGTCAGATCTTCGCTCCGTCAAGTGGTCTAGGTAACTAACCTCGTTGCCGCAGATGGAAATAAATAAGCCACTAAATAAAATTTCTTTCTAGTTGTCCGTTGTTAATATTATTATTATGAATATTATTATTCGTGAATTCGTTATTATTATTATTATTACAGTTCACTCCCATTAAAAGTAGAAACAAGATATTAAAATTAAAAATCAAAAAATATATGTAAAGTAAAATTTGTACATATTAAACTTAATTACTGAGATGTCGGTCTTGCTCGCTTCGTTGCGGCGACGTTCGTTTTTAATAATCTCAACTGGAGCGACTAAAATTTAAGATACGTTTTCATAAAATTTTGAATACTTCATGTACTCAATACCCTAACAACTAAGAAATATTAATATATTCAAAATAGAAATAATATGTAGTCAAAATAGAAATAAAAATTTAAAAATGGAAATTAATAATGTAATATTAAAATATGTTCAAAACAGATTTCGAATTAAAGAGGTTTTATTTAAAACTAGTTCATGCCCGTGAAAAATCACGGGCAGCCATGTACACATATATTTATTACCATGTACACGTATACTTATTGCCATGTGCACATATACACCTGATCATGTACACGTGTGCATAGTACCATGTACACATACATTTTACCCTACATATATATTTAATCTTATGATTTCGACATATACATGTTATCATGTTCGCTAAACATTTATGCAGCAGTAACGTATACATATAGTAGCGAAGAGAAGAACATAATAGTAATAGGGATATTTTCATATTTATGAATTTGAGATTTATTTAAATTGAAATGAATTTAATATTAGTCTTAACATACTACTTATTTTTAATAATTATAAATTATTAATTGTAAAAATTATTATAAAATTTTCATGTTGCAAAAACTTTCCGCAGATACGTACACCCTACGTTAGTCTTAGATTGATCGTTAGAGTAATCGCATTAAAAGAACTGTTATTTTGTCTGCAAATATCCATTTTTGGTATGAGTTTGTAAAATGCAAAAACATAAAGAGCCACATTGATTGTTCTTACAAATTTTAAAAAAATAATGCTAAAGTAAAAAACAGAAAATTTAACGAAAAGGTTCACTACTCGACACATGTGTTGTCTAATCATATACCAATGTACTAACACTCAAGTAGATATAATAGACTACCACATTTAACAGATATTGGTAACAACGGACAAAACTTGGATAACCCTTTTGGTATCGTTTGTACGCTTTTCTTCTATTGTATAACATCTACTCTATCCGCCATCAATTGACTCAATCGTAGTTGCTATCTCAGAAATTATATGATTACATACACATAATTTAAAAAATGTGAATAATATAGGTAAAATAGCTATTAAAACAGCAAATAAAATTAAAATATTGAATAGATATATTTGTAATCTTTAATTTCACTCATTTAATTTGTAGCACATATTACACGCTTCATTTCGGAATCTTCTTTTGTCCGCTAAATATATGTGTGAGTGTATAAAAATGCATGATATATATGTGCACTCCTAAACGATATGACGTCTCACCAATCACAAAGCAGTTTTAAGAAAGAACATTTTATTTATATTTTAAAACATAACAATATTAAATTTAACAAATAATTTCTTCTTGACCAACGTGAGTCCAAAGAATTAAAAAGAAAATAAATGAACACTTATAATGATTTCATATTTGTATTATCACTTCATGTTTTTTTTAATCCCTTCTTGCAAGAATTTGTTATGTAAGCAGTACATAATAATCTTGCTCGTAGAGCCAATTAATGACAGTCTGTTGATTATTTTAACCATCGAGTACAAAGTGAGAACGGTATTTTAATCCTGTTTCATTTGTTACCCATGTTGTTGTGCGAGAGATAAAATAGTCAGCGGACTGTCACAAATCCTCTTTACGGGCAAACTTTTAGTCAAAAAAAGTTGTGTTATATAACTGACAGTCAGAATGCAACGACTTACCACAAGGAAAGCCAAAATGTTCACAATACTATGTATATTTTTGAAGAATGAAAAAAATTGCATGACATTGCCTCCTATAACATTTACGTATATGCACATTCCACAGTTCTTGATTATGTTCCATCTAACGACGTTCCATCGCATAACCTCACTTTTCGAAAATTCACTAGATTGCTTCCAAAGCTCCAAAATGCTATACTTTAACTAACTGTTAATGTATAATTTACACGTTTGGCCCCTATTTAGGCCCAATAGGGCTCTAAGACGCCTGACTCGTTCCTTCAAAAAAATGACAGTTGTGTAGATGGTAAGCCGCCAGCGCTGGAGTTTGAAACGTCAAAATTCCGACTTTCAGCTTCAAGCTTGTTTATACGGGGGGTACCCGTGTCCCTTTGGTACGAAACAAATTATTCGCTAAAATAATCGATTAGAGCAAAACAATAATTTATTTCGTTGCTTTTTAATTTGTTGATGCAAGTAGTTAAATTCTCCCTTACAAAACTCTTTGCTGTTCTTTAAAATGCAATTTTTTCATAGTGGCGCAAACCATCAACACACACTCACCATAGAAATCACACTCCTTAAAATTGGAAAATTACCGACGTACATACGTTACGTACGTTACGTACACTGCGTACGTGACGTACGTACGTTACAACGGTAATTATGTTTGTTGATGTACATACAAGGTGCGTAGACTAGTATTCTTCGATTTAAAGGAGTTTTCTAAAAGCAGCAAGGAAGTATTTCGGTGCACAGAGGTTTTTGATTGATAGAGGTTCGAATTAAGACTCGACTATATTATGTAGATACATTATTATTGACGATTTTACCCGTTTTGTCGGTCGTACCCGCCCACGCTTCTCTACAATACACAATTCATCTATTGTGCATCCATTGTGAATCGCAGAAAATGCTAAACAATGACAATAATGAACATACACACTCCTTAATCTCTAATTGTTGTCCGAGTCATACGCGTAATTTACATTCTTAGAGCTCTTCCGTGAAAGTAACTTGCTCTTTCAGAATAATCCTCTGATAAATTACTGGATTATTATTACATAGACAGCTGTTATATTCCTACACATGTGCATAATGATACTAAACGGACATGAATGGCCGCCATTCTCTATTTTCATCTGTATTTATTGCATTTCTAATAGTTTAACTATATAGAAAATTATTGTTCGAATGCTATTCTCTGCGGATACACCCAATGAGCTGTTATTTATGGTTTTCCATCATGAGAAAATGCATTCCTCGCTCTGCGGAGGTTAACCTCTTGTGGTTTTAATGGCAAAACTAATTAACCGTGCTGGGTACATGCGTAAATTTCGCACTCTTCTACGGGAATTATTTACATTGGTAACAAACAGTCAGGCATAATAAAAATAGAATACAAAATATAGTAAACAAGAAATAGTAAACAAAAATAGTAAACAAAAATAGTAAACAAAAATAGTAAACAAAAATAGTAAACAAAAATAGTAAACAAAAATAGTAAACTAAAATAGTAAACAAAAATAGTAAACAAAAATAGTAAACAAAAATAGTAAACAAAAAATAGCAAACAAAAATAATAAACAGAAAATATCAAGCAGAAATATGGAACAACATTTAAATTTGCACCTTCCATGGAAGGTGCACTTAAAGTGACACGAAACGAATATTTTAGAAAGGAATCCGTTCTCGCGCTGTTTTTGCACGAGCTAATCCGCAGTAGCAAATTTATTCATAATTCGTATTAGCTAAGTATAGGTGAAGAAAGCACTCGTACTTAATTATTGTAAGGCGGTAAATTACGTTACATTTGCCGGGTTAATGAAGCGGAGCGAACAATTTTGCGGTAAAAGTAGGAAAATTCCGGGGAGCAGGTGTCTAAGTCAAGGCAGAGCACGTGAACCGACGAATTAGCACTTTCATTTTCAAAATCAATCGTCAGCTGAGATCTCAGTGCGTTTCCTCCTCGGCGGCTTCGCCTGCGCTTCTTCCGGCAGAGGTGTTAATTAAAGTTATTGATATGCTCATGGGCTCATAATGGATTTGTATGATCAAGAAGTGTGGAAAGTTGTCTTTATGTAACCAGTTTGTGTTTGTATTTTGTTCGTACTTTTACACCGGAGGCGGGAATATTTCCGCTAATATTTTCTGCCTCCTGGAAGTCAATCCACTTCCCTATTATTTAAATTCAATATTATTTGAATTCAATATTATTCAAATTCAATATTATTTGAATTCAATATTATTCAAATTCAATATTATTTGAATTCAATATTATTTAAATTCAATATTATTTGAATTCAATATTATTTGAATTCAATATTATTTCAATTCAATATTATTTGAATTCAATATTATTTGAATTCAATATTATTTCAATTCAATATTATTTAAATTCAATATTATTTGATTTCAATATTATTTGAATTCAATATCATTTGAATTCAATATTATTTAAATTCCTTAACATTGAAATTCCCCAATATTTCAAATTTATTTCTCAAGAGTTGATACTGTTGTTAACCCGAAGAAGGTTGCAATTTTTTCGCCTGTTTGCGTTTCGCCGAACAATTTTCAACATCACTATAATTAACAAGGAGAGACTGACGTACAAATTTTCGAAATTGTTATACATACTACAACAACGAGCGGCGTGCTAACGTGTACAGCAGATAAACGATAATTACTGTATAGATTTAATTACAAAATATTGCCACATTGAGCCGGGACGCAAATAAAACATATTAATTAAGAAACGTTTAGAGGAGCTCATCTCACAAGAGTGGCCGTTTCGCCCGAACATTGTAATTACGTGTACAGTTATTTTAATAGACATTATTTAGAAATTGCATTATGGGTGCTTAATTATACCAGCCACACGCTGCCGCCATTTATCACTTCATTGAAACGTTTTAATTGTCGATTATTATCTGCTTTTTTGCGCTTTTTCGAGGATGCCGTCTTTCAGCTGGATTTTGCGCTAAATTTCTGGCAAATGATGCAAGTCATGAAATCGCCGGCGAATGTGGAACGACGGTTTTGTTGCTCGCTGCTTTCTTTTTTCCTAGGCTCTTTGAGTAATATCAATTTTAGCGTTGTCTATGGTTTATTAATGCGGAATTTCTTGCTGCACTCGGCTTGTTTTTGCAACTTGCGCTTATACGAGATGACAACAAAAAGAGACTGCATTATTCGAGCCAGTGAAAGTTACATGTACTTAGAACAAGTGTACGAGGTGCAGCAAGAAAAGTTAACATCGTATATCTTCTTGGAAATGTAGAGTGGATGGGTATCGAGCGGATTATGTTAAACACTAACAAGATTTTGTCGTCTTAAATCTATCAGATTTTCATCCATGTGTTTTTCAAATTTTCACCACGATTTCTTTCAGAGGTTCATCCAGACTTCTTCCAGATATTCATCTAGACTTCTTCCAGATATTCATCCAGGTTTTTTCCGGATTGTCATATACAGATTTTTTAAAATTTTCACTTTTCACTCAGAAATCCTACATATTTTCATTCAGATTTTGCCCAGACTTCGTTCAATTTCATCCAATTAAATTTACCCATTGTGCAATTACTAAAGCCCATTGCTTAGATCAAACGTAAAATCAATCAAAGGCTGTCATTAGCTTATCTCCGTGAAACGAATTTAATTGTGTGGCCAGCAACGAGCGACTCTAGCCACACAAAGCAATTTTGATTAATTAAAAGCGCGATTCGAGCAGATAAATAATTATGAAAGATACGACGTGAGTTGTTCACCTCACCATCAGATATTGTTCGAGACATGGCGCGTTGTGTCGCAGCACAAATAATAAGTAATAATTTTTATGAAGGCAGCGAGCTCGATAGCATCGCTAAAAGAAATCATTCTTACCTCCGCCGGGGACGTATCGCACTTATCAACAGGCTGTAAGTCATAAAATCGTATTATTTATTTTTATTGCCGGCGCTGGAAAACTAAAATAAAACCAAATAAGGAAGGAATACGAGTTAAAGGTAACGAATGAGAATGTATATACGTAGTGGCACAATTGGCGGAGATATAATAGTAATAATTGAAGACCTCGGTGCAACAACCGGCCAACTCCATTTTTATATAATGTTGGGAAATCGATAAAAACTAAATATTGTTTACAAATTTCAAATAATGGCTGTCTATGTTACTTATTTCTGTAGAATGACATCAAACAGGTTATAATTACCTAGAATAACCCTTACATCTATATTTTCCTGATAATAAATAAAAAATGAAAAAAGGGATTTACCTGTTTTTTGCCCCGAATAGTAGAATTTTGGAGGAAAAATGTAAACAGTATTACTAAATTGATTGTCAAAGTACATTTATTTGAAGTAAAAAGTACATTTTAGATATAGGAAGAGTCGCTGATGTTTCCTTCGTCTTGAATCTCTTCAAGGGATGGGCCTCCAACATCTTCATTGATATTATGTTGAAATAGACGTTTGTA
>JAWQRP010000283.1:0-32779 GCA_033557875.1 Quadriops clusia
TATTGTTTTATGTGAAATTTGATGTGCAAATGTTCTTTTGAAGGGGTCCGAAGATGCTGATCTAGCGAAACCGGTCACCCAACGATCAAATAAATAGTCAAGAAAGTACTGCCTCTTTGCATTATTAATATATCCATCTTCTTGACCCGGACTCTTAGTAAATATTTCTTTTATCGTGGATACATGAGCGCTATAAACCAGTAAATAAAAGTGCCAAAATGCTCACAACAACCACCAGAAAAAAACAATTTATTAAACGAACGCGTATTATAAAACATATGTATCTCTTATAAGTCACTTAACAGTGCTTGAACTTTATTTTGACATTTGTTTTTTTAAACATATCTAATGTAGTACTGAGTTGACTGACAAACTATTCATGTAGTTATTTAGTCATTTAGTTAGGATTTAAAAATGTAGGTGAGTAGAAATAATAGTACTTTCTTGACTGAATATTTATTTCAAAGGACTACTGGTTCCGCCGGATTTACGGCTTAATCAGGCCCTTGTGGTCAAAATCGAAGGAACACTAGAAAAATGGCGCACATCGTCGGAATTATAAACAAATAAATAAGCATGGAAAATATTGTAAAATGACATACACAATAAAACAAATTAAAATGGTCTGACCAGACGTAAAATCATAGGAATAATTATTGGTAAAAGTATTAAAGTCTTAAATCTATATATGCACAATTGTAATCCATGATAATAATGACGATTTCTCAACAATGGCTCAACCGATTGACCTGAACTTTTTCATGGACCTTCGTTTTAATCTTTAGACGTTAGCTAAGGACGCTTTTCCAGATACTCGGCCGGGAAATCTCTATTTAAGGTCCTAAATATATTCCCATTAATCTCGTGCGGGATAACTTTTGTAATTTTGCCAAGGATGGTCAAATAAAAAAAAACTCATATTCAGTTCCATAACAAATGTCTTGCATCTTCTTTTGGTTAGCTCCTTTATAAAGAAATGTCTTCTTCTTCTTTTGCTTTATTTGTCCCCAGCTTCTAGGCTGTATTAAATGTCAAATTCATAAGGAGGTTAGGTCGTGTTTTGGAAGCATAATTAAAAACAGTGGGGACAGGGGTAATTATTATGACAGGTTGTATAACTTACAAGTATTTTGACGTTCGTTTAGTCTGATACCTCTAATAAACAAATATATTCTTAAAGTGGTTGTGATGTTCCAAGCACATGGTTTGTATGTATGTAATTGAAAAGGTCTGGTCTTCGAAGAATTTCAGGCAGTGCGCTGAACAATGGATATATTTCAGTTCTTTGGATAGCCGAGATCAACTGTGACAATAAGCAAAAGCATAACTGCATCTTCACACAAGGAAGAAACTGCAACTTAGTAGAATCCAACAGCTAATATGGTAAGAGCATGTCCAACGAATGCTTAAAGGAAGATCATCGCAGCAAATAGAAGCAGTTAAAGAAGAAGGTCACGGTTTAGTTGAGGAGAAGAAATTGACTGAAGGATTAAAGATAGACTCGAATAAAATCTGTTTACAGATCAAGATAGATACAAACTGGCAATCGGAAGACTTTGTTAAAACCGATATGTCCTTGCCTCAGGTGAGTGTTAATAAAAACAATATTAATAGTTTTAATAGAATAATCTGTAATACAGGATGCAGTAACGTAACTTCCTTTTTTTTATCGTAATAAAATCCCATTTAGAAATCAGCAATTTTTTTATGTCTTTTATACTGTAATCTTTTGTTTTACACAGTTTTGAAAATCAAAGTAGATGACGCCTCTCCATTGTCCATTCACAGAATAAGCCGATGTCTGTGATTTGTCATGACCCTTATCAATATAACACCGAGTATGTTGGCAATTTCTGTTCTGAATGTTGGCTTTCACATCTTGTAGGGTTCATGAATAGTTGACATAAAAACGAGATTTTAAAAAACCCCATGAAAAATCAGAAGGCGCAAAATTTGACGAAATATTTCCCGGAGCACCTCATCTCAATTAGGGGTGCTACCCCACTCCTTGTATGAGACCTATAATTTAATGAGGAAAAGTTTGTCATTTTGTAGGTTTTCAGAACAGAGGTTTGAATTTATCTGTCCAGTCAAAATAGTAGTCAATTACTAGTCAATCTATTTAACAGCTAATTTTGAAGCCCGGGATACATAGATTTATATTTTGAAAACAAAAATCGATAAAATAATAGTAGTATAAACTTTTGTTCTGTTAGACCCTTTAATTATTCATGAAGAAAAGAAATTATGAAATATTGCTACGATTATCATGCTAAACCGATTTACAACGTACGATTTAGTCATCTACTTAACGAAGAAAACTCACTTTTTAAATAGAACAAATTATGGGAGGATTTAACAGTGAGTGTTAATCCTAGACTTTAACTCCTGAAGGACTTCACAAAATCTCAACTTTGCACTTAAAGAGCACAATATTTTCTTCTACGTCTGGGGTCTCAGCTACCTCAATCCTCCACAGGTAAAAATTAGTTAACATTATTGAAGAGATTAATATAAACTTTAACTTATAATATTTAGTAAAAACCAAGACTGATCGTCTACAAGGGGCATTATACCTATTAAAAGATGTATACACTTCTAACCTGTTCGAAGAACGGGTACGTCTGCTAGTAATTTATAAAACTGTGTAAATGCTAGTCTGGTCAGAAAAAAAAAGATTCATATATAATTCCTTCGATTTTGACCACAAGGATCCGATGAAGTAGTAAATGCGGCGAAACCGGTAGTCCTTTGAAATAAATATTCAGTCAGAAAAGTATTATTATTTCTACTCACCTACTCTTAAAGTTTCATTTTGATCTGGAATTTCTCCAATTCATTAAAAATACCTGTTTAACTTTTATTGTCATAGGGAAAATCAAGCTAGGAACTTTAAAATTTTAAACTGAGTTTGTTCGGCTTAAGTAAACAATAAAAGCAATTTTACGTATGTAACGAGTATGGATTAATACTTTTCAAGTGATTTTCAGCAAAAAAATTCGGATTACTTAGACCTTTTCAAATTATTTTCGGTTAAAGTGCGAAACATAAGATCAAATAATGATGGTGGCGGTAATATCAACAATAATAATTTTCAATGATAGGTAAGTATAAATTGTTCTATAGCCCAAATTTTTGTTATAGAACATTTTATATCTATCATTGAAAATTATTATTGTCGGATATAACGCGAACAACAGTTCGACTCAACATTACTAGATGGCGATGCGTTACCATTATCAGCTGAAACTGTTAGGTCTCTGTAAATGCCACTCTTGGCTGTTGATCAAAGTAATTGTTGGGTGCACAAAGAAAATGCTTTTCTTAAATTAACATAAGGACAGAGCAGACTTTAAAAGAATCAATAGGTACGCTCTCCACACAGCCATAATCAAAGATAAAAGGGTTTAATATAAAGGCACATTGTTAGTGCCTTCTAATGCTGTTATCAATGTTTATAATTACGACAGGCACCCTGACAAATGCACTTGGGGGATTAGAGTATCAGACGGGACAACGGACACTGGCTTTGCAATCTAATTATAAAGTTGCCCTAAAAGTTTCGTCTCCAAAGCTTTGAACGTTAATGGGATATGTGAAGCTGGATATTTTTGGATTCGCACGTGGAAACGGTTAACAAAGGACGATGTAAATTAGTTCTAAATCTCTTCACGGAGTCTCAGCGGAAAGAACACTTGAACTCGCTTTGCGTGATGTATAGATAACGACGTAATTCGGTTAACTGATGCGAGATACGTGTAGTGGCGCCATCTATCCGGCGCTAAGCTAATTATGAGTCGTCACTCATTACCTTAACTTTGCTCACGTGTTAATTATGTTACATGAGTTTGGGGCGGATACTACGCCCGAAACTCCGTGTCAATTAGGTACATTTGTGTTTATGTTAGCGTTGTCATATTGGTCAACATGTAGTTGCGAATTCCTAATGTGCCATAACGGATAAAACAGTACAAATTATTATAACTTTATATGCTTCTGCTTCAGAAAAACCTTGATAGTTTCGGTGTTTTTTTTTCATTTATTAAAAGGAAATAAGGGAAAGTAAGGGCAACTCGCGTTATGATAACACGATATCACATGACATCGTTTCCTACTTACCATTATTTAGACAGAGACGCTGAGGTTGAGGATCCGTATGATATGATATCTCGTTTCGTCCCCCATCTGCACAACTGTTGCAGGAAGTTGCGCTACTAGAAGATGTCATGCCCCCTGTACCTCGGTGCCTTCGGCCACTTCGCCCCAAGGTGCTGTTAGACAGGGCCTTCTTGTTGCTCGCGTAAATAACCTCCCCTAGAACCAAAGAGAAACGATGGAGACAAACAAACGACATCATGCTAGTTGCCTACCATTGTTTCCGCGAAGACGGTCCTGTGGCGTCGCGTAGTGAATTCTCCGCGAATTGGTGTTTTCCAAGGGAAAGGGGGAAGCTTGGCGATGAAGAGGAAGTGGAGATCTTGGGGATAACGCGGTCGGAGGAGGAGTAGGGAAAGGGGTGGTTGGGTTGTCCGTTGTCACGGCATCTTCTGTATCATCGGAACGATAAGATCGATCCATACCTTTAAAGAAAAAATATAATGGAGCAGTACTTCTTTGAGGTACGTCAAAGATGTTTAAGAGACCCCGCTTCTTTGAATTTACAGAATATCATATATATTTTCGTTTCTGCTATTATACATATAGAATATTAACATACACAACTTCTACTTGTATATATGTACCTATATTACGTGTATCACATTCGACGCCACAAAACGGAAAAGTAGGATACTTATTACAGTAGTGAAACTTTTATAATTAAAGATATTGTGTGGATATCTCCGCTGTGTGTGATATGATGATATGAACACAGTCCACGTACGACTCGCTTGTGTAAAAGGCGCCCACTAAAACTTGAGGTTTTACGCGTGAAGAGAACTTGGATATGAACCAAATCTTGGTAAACTTGTTAAATCTAATCCACACAAAATTGCGCTATCTGAATAGAAACTAGAAGTAACAGTACGTAATACAAATGAAGGGTAGATTTTAAAAAGTATGACCGCCGAAAACTTGAGATTTGCACTTTTTTCCTCATCTAAACTCAATAAATATTTATTCGAAGGGTATATTTGGGGCCTCGTTAAATTGTAGAAGAACCTGAACGACTTTTTTATTTATATTAATATCCCATATAGGGTGAACTATCCCATATAGGGTGAACTATCCAATCGCAGAAACTGCGCACATTCTACCGGGGAAATACATCCAGTTCCCGACGTACGGACTCATAATAGAGATTTAGTCAAGTCAATTGGCCGATTTAAGAGTCTTGCAGAGAAAGTAGCGATACCTGGGACCTGTGCGCTGAATTAAGGGTTCAGAGTAGGCGCACGGGTTCCATCCCCGGGGCAAACAACTCAAGATTGAATATGAAAATTTAATCAGGTAATTTCATAGGGGATGATGCTTCAATGCTTCGCTGAGAAATTGTGTTCGCTGTTCCTTTAAGACCGCTTCTTGGCAAGTTATATAACCGCTTTCTTAGTTTCACTGTAAATATAATTACAACAAGTAAATGAGCGCACCACGCAAGTTTTATCACACGAGATTAATTAAATTTTTAACGTATCTCCAACGCAGCTGCGCACTTTAGAAAGAAAATGTTTTGAATGTAGATTTAACGTATACATTATTATATTATTGTACGATATTTTTATTATTATATCATTATTATCGAATTCTCCTACGTCTTACTTATTGTTTACGCTACTTTTCCCCAAAAGGACCTTTGAAAAAATTACTTCCTCAAGTGAACTTCCCCGAGGAACATTAGCCTCATTAATTTTAAAAGCAAAATTGACATCGTCAGTATCTTACCAAGACAGCAGATTTGGTTTTGTATAATGGGTACAACATTGCTTCATTAATTTTGCAGATAAAAGTTTGCGGAAAATACAGCTTTATAAAACCTTCACTGCTTCGACAGCCCGGGGCCCGAAATAAGTACACAAGTGTTCATTCAGACTGATATATAGCGACTAAGAGGAGAAACAAAGAAGTGAGCCCTTGCATTTATGCCCCAGCTTTGCGAAGATCATAAAATTTTCGGCCTGTTAAATGCGGATCCGGGAATTTAATGCCAGACAGAAGATGTTTTATAAGTCAGTGCAGAGATTTGGCTGGCATGTCTACCTGCAGGGTTGCAAGATATATTGCTAAGGTGGTTACCTAACCACTGCTACTATTATTTAGCTGCGAACTTTGCGAAACGTATAGTCGCAGAGTTACGGTTTATAAAATATATGAAAGCCAGATATGATTATAAATACCGAAGTAACTTTCGAATACTGACGGTTAGATGCTACATACCTACATATATTTAATTAGTTTAATAAAAAAAAACATATTTCTGTTGATATCTTACTAGTTAACCTCTTGGCAATTGTTCAAAAACCGAACCTGGAAATATCCGATTTCCAGAAGCCAGACCTGGAAATCACAACGGCCGTAAAGAACGATTAGCTGTGTTTTACTGCAACGAAGCTCGGTGGTTTACCCGCTGACTTTATAGAATTTCGCTGGGCATTATTGCAACAGTTATTATGAGTTATTTTATTCAGAACTGCATGTTTTCGAGCTCAACAGTTCGAACCTGCACCTGCGAAACAACTCTGGCTTTCGTTCTACATGTATAAGATGCCGTGAACAGTGCACATGAATTGCCCTATCTGATACATAAATATAACCGAAAGGAAACAGTAATTGGTTCTATAACGCCATGAGTTGAATCTGATGTAGGGTTTTGAGCCCCAGCTAGCGGGGGATAATGTTTATATGTCAAAGATAAACATGATGCCATTTTTGGATTTTAACTAGATTATCTTAATGGCGCCGGGCGTAAAAATGCTCATGTTTGCGATTTGGTGGCATATTAACTTGTTCCACGATCGTACGGGGTTTGTTTAAAAACTCGTATACCTCTTTTATAATGCTATTTTTAAATAATGGCTAAGGGATATGTTGATTTTGCCCCAATTTGAAACTTAATATGTATGATCTTTTCCTTGAACGGACAGGAGATCTACGGGATCTAGATAAACCCAACATGTAAGCACATCCTTTTGACAACATCCTGGCAAAAAGGAATCCATAATTGCTTCCAGGATTCCATGACATATTTGATGTAAGATTTTGAAACCCGTTACGGAAGGAATTATGTTTAGACGTCGTCGCAGATAAAGCTAATACCTGCTTCGACTGGAGGATTAGCTGTCCGGCTTATATGTTTACCTCCTCAATGAGGTAGTCGGATTGGAACGCAGGCTGACTTCTCCTGCGTTCGCATGGTGATCTGCGCTCTTTCACAATGACGTTGATTTATATTCACGGAGCTACTTTTGTGTCGAGAATGGATATGAGGATGTGCCCGGCCTTGTGAAGCCCACGCACCCGCGACTGGTACACAACCCCCTGGCGAGTTCTTTATCCGGCTGCGAATGGTTCTGACGTATCTGCTACGGAAAGATTACTCATCGGGTCTCGCTGGTGTTGCCCTTTGCGTTTTGCTCTTTCGCTGCTTTTGTTGTAGGAATCGACATGAACATATGTGTGTGTGATGAAAGGATAACTAGTATACTGTACATACATAAAGGTACCTGTTAGGTTAAATATTATCTAAATCGTTTGAATACAAATTATGAATGACTGTTGTTCATTCGAAGTATCTCATTGTTTGAAATGCTTGTGTTCAGTAAATATAATACACAATTTGCTATGATAATATACATACATTTTTTGTCATTGTGTCTTTTCCAAGTTCGAATCAGTTATTGCACTTAAATAATATCAATATAAACAGTAACAATGGTGTACCTATGAAACATTTGTTAAGTATTGATTATATACCGCTGATATACGTGCAAGTCACTAACAATAATGTGATGCCACTTTTGAGGACGATGCGGCAATCCTATCAAACCGCAAGGATCCTAATCTTGTCTCTGCTTACTTACAAACACACATGAGTTTCCCCTTGACCGGCCCTGTAAATGTAATCTAGGTTATCAGCACTAAATCATCCCAATTCACATTAACTACTATACGAAGCTCTTGTATATTGGTTCTAATTAATAATAATTTTTTTGGTATCTTGAATGCAATCATTCAAACAATTGGGGTTTCTTGGTTAATGTTAATTAGTAAATGAAAACAAATGGTAATTGTAGTGAGGTTTAAATAATTTGTCTCTTAAAACATTACTATAAATTAACTACTTAAAAAACTATATCGACATTTTATCTTGTTTAGTTAATGCATTTTATTTAAATAAGATGATTTGTACTTTTTTGTGGTTTCTTAATTTGTTAGAAAACGATCGGCGTTGAACAGTTGTCAATATCTCACTGCTTAACCCGTGAAATGCAATGACAGTTTTCAGAACAGTAAATTACAATTTTATTTATTTATATATGAAACTCTAGCGAAAAATATTATCACATATATGTGATAGTATTAAATAGATCCTGTTATCACAACTTAGTCTGCCCCTCTATGCACGCAATTGAGGTCTTCATATCAATGTTTTCTTTGCTCATCTGACGTATCTGGTTCAAGCTACATGACCATCCCAATTTCACTTAAGTAACTTTTAGTTAAGTGATTCTCGATGAAGTCGTCAAATCTGACCTTTTGCGTATTACGTTTTTTGGAAGTCTGTCGCGCAGTGTTATTCACAGCACACTTCTTTCTATTGCCATCAAGACCATTTGCAATTTGGAAATTGTTGCTGTGATCAGCGTCAAGATTTCCGCATCATAAGTTATTACGAGCAGGACACACTGATTATATCCTTTGTTTTAACGCTCATTGACATGTTAGACATAAGAATGTTTTTCAGTATCTTAATTAAACGCTACATATGCCATTGTAATCGTTCTTCAAGTTCATACAGATAATTATCTCAACCAATTCAGATTACATACTCCAACTATTTAAATCAGCCAACTATCAACAAACATAATTACCATTGTAACGTACGTACGTACGTACGTTTGTAGGTAATTTTCCCATATTAACTAAAGTTGTTCTATAGTGAGTGTGTTGATGGTTGCGTCACTATGAAAAAATCGCATTTTAAAGAACATCAATGTGTTTTTGTAAGGGAGTATTTAACTACTTGCGTCAACAAATTAAAAAGCAACGAAATAAATTATTGTTTTGTTCTAATCATTTATTTTAGCGAATAATTTGTTTCGTGCCGAAGGGACGCAGGTACTCCCTGTATAGGCAACTTTGAAGCTGAAAGTCGGAAATTGACGTTTCTATCTCCAGCAAAGGCGGCTTACCATCTATGCCGCTGTCATTTTTGGAAGGAACGAGTTAGGCGTCTTAGAGTCCTACTGGGGTCTAAATAGCGGCCAAACGTATAATTTGTACAATAACAGTTAGTTAATGTATAGTATTTTGGAGATTTAGAGACAACCTGACGAGTTTTCGAAAAGTGAGGTTATGCGATGGAACAGAATCAAGAACTGCGAAATATACATATACGCAAATGTAATAGGAGGCAATGTCATGCAATGAAAGAGCAGAAAAAATTAATAGACAGTGTGTATTAAAAGCCAAAGAAGCAAGTGCCTGTGATCAAATATTTTATGAAATAAGTTGTCGCCATTTAGCCGTTACTGATTGAGTTTATATTCTACGATAAGGACGATAGAGTTTAGAAACACGACAAAAACTCAATGAATGTACGTACCAGTGCTTGGGAATTGTACAAGAGGAATATCTACGTTACTGATTGAAATATGTATTGCAATTTACATTACTATAAATATTATTAAATTAATAAATTATATAGAAGATTATTCTGTGTATACAGTAAAATTATGTGATATAGTACATGGTAGTATGCATGTATTTGCACTCAACGTCCATGAGTTTAGTCTTATAATAAAGTTAGGTTTTTGTATATTGAATAACATCTGAAAATCATTCAGTGCCATCGCTAACAGAAACGAAAAACAGTTATTCATCTCATTCGTTTAACGTTTATGTTTTCAAACTCGTTTGAATCCTATATCATATATCTATTGGTTGTTTTCTATTCTTATATACATAATATCGTGAACATATTGGTTTTCGTTGTGTGGTAAGTCGTTGCAATCTGTCTGTCAGTTATATAACACAAATTTTAAATTAAGAAACTAAAAGTTTTGCTCGTAGAGAGGATTTGCGGCAGTCCACTGGTTATTTTATCTATCGCATAACAACATGGGTAACAAATGAACCAGGATTAAAATACCTTTCCCACGTTGTAACTCGATGGTTAAAATAATCAGCAGACTTTCATTAATCGGTTTTACGAGCAGGATTATTATTATGTACTGCTTATATAACAAATACTTACAAGAAGGAATTTAAAAAAAACATGAAGTGATAATACAAATATGAAATCATTATAAGTGTTACAATTATTATTTTTTACATTCTTTGGACTTACGTTGTTCAAGAAGAAATTATCTGTTAAATTTAATAACGTTCTGTTTTAAAATTTAAATCAAATGTTCTTTTTTAAAACTGCTTTGTGATTGGTGAGATGTCACATCGTTTAAGAGTGCACATATATATCATGCATTTTTATACACTCATACTTATATTTAGCGGACAAAAGAAGAAGTTTTCAAAATGAAGTCTGTAATATGTATTACAAAATAAATGAGTGAAATTAAAGATTATAAATATAACTATTCAATAATAAAATATTTTAATTTTATTTGTTATTTTAATAGCTATTTTATATTATTTACATTTCTTTTTAAACATGCTGAGGTAACAATTACGATTGAGTTAGTTGATGGCGGATAGAGTAGAATACAATAGAAAAAAACCATAAAAACGATAACAAAAGGGTTATCCAAGTTTTGCCCATTGTTTCCAGTATTTGTTAAATGTGGAAATCCGTTACGTCTACTTGAGTGTAGTACATTGGTGATTAGTCAACATATGTGCCGGTAGTGAACTTTTTCCTTAACTTTTATATTTTTTACTTTTTTAATTTTTTTTTATAAAATTTGTGAGAACAATCAATGTGGTTTTTCATGTTTTTGCATTTTACAAACTTAAAAATTGATATTTTCAGACAAAATGATAGTTCTTTTAATGCAATTACTCTAACGATCAATGTAAGATCAACGTATGGTGTTACTATATATCTGTAGAAAGTTTATGTAAATCACAAATTCAAAAAATATGAAAATACCGCTACTACTATTATGTTCTTCTGTTCGCTACTGTATACGTTACTGCTGCATACATTTTTAGCGAACATGATAACATGTACCTATATGTGGAAATTGTAAGATGTAAATGTATGTGTGTACATGGTCAGATGTATATGTGCACATGGCAGTAATTATACGTGTACGTGCTAGTAAATATATGTGTACATGGCTGCACGTGATTCTTCACGGGCATTAACTAGTAAGTTCAATAATCGAACAACCTTGATTAAATTTTTTCGAGAATTCTTGTTTGTTAGAATGATCACAGAATTGGAAACAATTGACATCGGTTTAAGTAAAAATAGTAGCTAACGCATATTACCTTATTTTGAATATAGTCATCAGGCACGCTGCATCATCTAAAGAAATCACCAAAAGGTAGAACTTTGAAGACATTATTGTGATTACGTAAGCTTTCCCCAGTAATTAAGAAGTTATGAAAACATAAAAAAAGTGCACACTTTTAAGGAAATTACAAACGGGGACATTTTCTATCCGTCGCGAGGTTCCAGGTAGAATTATAGCAGAGGAAAATCTTTCCACTCATGTAGGTATTAAGATTTAATGACAGTGCTGGCTCCTGCTTGCAGCAAGCGAAATGAGCATCCGTTAGACCGACCGTTGTTGAGATTTGTACACAATCGTTCCTCCTCCGGACGGGAGCAGTGATATATTGTTTTCTCCTTGGACAGCGACGTGTTATGAAATAGACGACCGGAAGGTTGTAGGTTAGTCAAGACAAAACCCTATCGGGAACACTTTAGTAATTGGAAATGTGCTGAACCGGAATAAAATATATAAGAAACTTCACCGCCTGTCTGATCACCGCACATGTGATTCCCCACTTCCATATATACTTGTAACAAGGGGCAGCCTGCAGATATGAGAGGATACCGCCTATGGCGGCGTGATGTGGCCTCCCTTCAACCACGTAATTCGGTATCGACGTCTTATGGAACTGCCATCCTCAATAAAGGGATAGCGTGGATGCTGCGGGTTTTTTCTATTTTTTGATAAATGACCTCGAACTGTGGTAAACACCGGTCATTTAGGGGCCAGAAAAACAAAAGGAATAATTTGGATTGGAAGTGAAGTTCTTGTAATGAATCCCTCGCGCCACCCGAACAAAAAGAAGCTCGGTTTGAACGGGGGCTTGAAATGCAAGTCATGTGACAAAAACACCTTAACGCCTTTATAATTGCGAAAGTAATAAACGGATGCAAGAATCTAGGGGGAAAATACTTTTTTTTCTGTAGGATAATTACCTAAAGTTTATTTATTGTATATATGTACTACTGTTTAAAGAATATGCATTGAAACTCAATGTTAAACTAAACATTAATTAATAAAACAAAGTTCAGAGAAGCAATTTTATAAATGGCGTTCACTAAGGGCAGTAAAGCAAAGAAAATACATATATTAGTGTAACGTGTACGACATCAGAGCCGCAGGTGCGCGAGGAAATGCTCTTCATTCACCTTTGACTCTGACCCGGACCACGTTTTATTACATTCTCCCGAATCCGACGTTTAATTTTCTTCGGGTCTCCTGCGGCCTGCTCAAACTTCCCCATAAATGGAAATTGCCCCTGTGCCACTTTGTTATTGTTTTCAAGATATCGCCAGAACAAATGTACCCATGCCAAATATTAGTGGTGGCCTGGCCTTCGGAATTTACAGCGGGCGCCGCCGTAATTTATGGTGTTATTATTTGTTTGCGATGGAACAGTGTAACGCACCTGATACGACTCGCTATTAACCTTACTATTATTAATTACGTTGCTTACACTGCATTAAGGGCGCGGTGGGGAAATATTTGTCGTAAAATGTTCACTATTATTGGTTTTGTTGGGGTGAAATTAGGGGCAGAACTGTATAAATATAAGGATAACGTGGAACGGACAGGTTGACATTTATCGGTTTTACGTGTCCTATACTTGGTATTGTTTCCTTGTCTTGCAGCTTTTATTATTTATTTATATGTAATCCATTTACTTATACAATTGCCGGTGATTTTCAAGTCAATATTTTCAATACAGTATTACGGTAATCCGTTGTAGGTTCAAATCACAATTTATATGTACCTTCAGTGAAAATGCTGGCTGGCATAGATTACAGTGAAATGATGATAGAAAAACTAAAAAGTTATATTATACTAGATGCTAAGCACTAGATTTCCGAAGCCTGGAATAAAAAAGCAAAGTGGAATCTTTAAAAAAGTTGCAGAATAAATTATGTACACGTATAAACAATAACATAGTTTTTCTTAATTTACTCTTGTTTTAGTTAAAGATGAAAGTGTACAAACCACAACAATAAGCAAGATTATGGACGTCCTACTGTACGCCATACATTTTGCTCGTTTGATAATGATATATGTAGAGTTAGTTTCAATATCGACATATCTTTCAACGTAAATACCACATAAATGATTTTGTCCGGTAGCTCATTTAAAACATTCTAAACAAAAGAAGAATGTCCCACACGCAAACCTTTGTCATATATCACGTCACCGTGTAGTAGGTTCGCCAGGTACATTAAATTAAGAAGTTCTACATACATCAAAAGACTGTCATCCTCTTACATGAAGACGCACCGGTCAATCAACCAAGAGTCCTCCCCCTGGAAGCAACAAGCGTTGTCGTCCGTGCAACAGGACCGTAGCCATGGAGACATTCACCGGACAATATGCGGGGGTGACTTTGTAAGTAGTCGCAGAGTCGGGTCAAAACAGTCTGTTTTCCGTTTGTGAAGACGATGGGCGGGCGGCAAGCGCGGCGAAATGGAAAAGGGAAACCTTCTAAACTGATTGATTGAGGAAACCCTGTCGGAAATACCTGCTTGGGGGATACTTAATTAAAAGTGTCTTTGATAAATACTCTTCCTTTATATATCTGCAATATTCATGCCCTAAGCCAATGCAATCAATATACAAGTGTTTGGGCGAATGGTTACTCAACTTCTGATTTAAATTCCTTTATGTTAAATATGCTGGAGATTTAGAGTCAATTACGAATACTTACCTTTGTGATTTTTTAGCATTTATTTCACTCTTCTTCCAAATTCGATCCCTTACTAATCAATGAAATTAATAATTGTTGAGCTTGACCTACGTATAATTAAGATGATACGATAAGGTTAATTCGCCTAAAAGAAAGCAATGGGAAAAATGTAATCTTGTAAGAAGTTTTGCGAGCTTATTTTATTAGATGGCACTTGTGTTTGTTCCTGCTTCCCCTCTTCTGATCAATGTACTTTAATTATCAAATTGCCCAACCATTACATAGCAGTATTCATAATGACCAGACATTGTGATAAATAAAGAAGTTAAAAAGGAAAATTGAGATACCACACTAAACTATTAAGTTATAACTTTAATGTTCCTCGTAATGGTAATCGAAAATTATATAAGTATACACGACTTAAACCTGTGTTCTCTAAGCTACAAAAAGTACAAAATATTTACATTTATTGAAAACTTTATCCAAACAAATTTCCCCGCTAATGTGGGATGTATAAATTTATTGTCCTGCCCGAAATTGGAGCGTTCGCAATTAAAATGGGCGGTGTATTGACTGATGATCAGATGTCACGAATCCAACATTTTTTATTCTGAAATACGATTGCAGGGCCCCTTAAAATTGACGCTTTAATTGATTTATCTCCAGCGAGATGATTGAACGTTGTTTATGCTTAAAAATGGATGACTTTTCGTCCCGATGCCGAGAGATTAATTGACCGGTCTATTTTCTGCAAATCGATACATCAACTTTATTAATATCATAATTGGGTTAATCGACAATTCGGTATCTGCAGGAAAGGATCATTTGTATAATTACTTGGATGAGTGCCCCGGTTTACTGGGAATATTACTTACGTTTCGATTTAATTGTTCATCCCCCATTTGTGTTCGCGTTTTCCGAACAATTTTCGGCCAGTTTCTACGTGCGTAGTTTTCTCGAAAGTCTTTCCCCGATTCGTTTAACAAATTTAATTTGTCGCGTGTTTTTAACATTTCAGGCAAAGGAACTTTCGTCCCCAATTTAATTTGCAGCCCCAATTAAATGCAAGCCTTACAAATGTATCACACTCCGCAGAACTTCGGTTGGAATGAAATATTTGTTTTCGCCTGGACACATATACGCAACCGGGAAAATCGACAAGTCTTCTCAGTGACTGCCCTGCTCGTTTGATTGATAGGCGATCCGAAGTAATAAAAGCGATAGAACCACAGAACGACCTCGCCCATATCAATGGCATTTCTAATCACGCAAAGCGTTTAATGCGAATTTAAGTCCCATCTCTATCAGCATTCTTACTTTAATTAGATATATGGCTTTATCTAATGGCGTGAGCTATTGGACAGTAAAGTGTAATTAAAGCCTTAATAGTTCCACCAACTTAAATTCAATAAGTTGTGATTTCAATGCGTATCCCTTAGTACGTACTATTCTGGATAAATCTCCGAATGCCGCGAATCTAAATAGATTACTTGTTCTGTTAATTTAACGAGTTAATTAGTGCAAGGGTAATTGATATCGGTTTCATATAATGGAGACAAATAGGAAATCAAATGCTTTGGGTATAGGAACGGATATTGATTTTAACGGGATGTTAAAAAGAATATCTCGACGAATCGAACGAACGAACGAATGAACTGAATCATTTTTTTAAATTTTCGCTTTATAGGTTCGTATGTGCCAATTGCTAAGATCAAAGAATATTTGATAAAAGGACGTACGAGTCACGACATTTATCTGTTTATCCTTTCCATTGAGTAAGTACCGGAGCGATCGTTGAAATAATGAAAGGAGAGTGGATGTTGTCAGGGAAGTAAGAGCGAATACTAAACGTGGAAAAGTGTTCACCGGTGAATGAAAGAGGGAGTGTGATGGATGAGGTCTTGCCGTCGACATCGCCAGGCCACGGTCCACGTGCCCACGTGTCACGTTCCCGATTTGTGTTCTAGGAAACCACAACCCTGATCGAACTACTCCCGAGGGATCCCGATGCTGGATGTTATTACAGTTGTTTTGTTTCCCGAGAATTACATCCTTTCATGTTGATTCGGAAATCGACTTTTAGATCTTGTTTTCTATATTCACGACTTGTTTTTGAAGTTTCGAATATCAGATATTATATAGGAAACTATTGTGCAAACAGACTTCTTGTGTGCTGCACTGAAATAAAACAAGAAGCTATTCTATATTTTCTGCGAACAAACAAGATAGGTTTTTATCCGATTTTGTTGTTGATATTTGAATACTGCACCTCGTGTTTCACTAAATTTATTGTTCCAACTTTAACTTAAAGTGAACATGTAAATACGAATTACTTTTATATTAATTTATCAATTGTATGCATTTAATAATTCAATCGTATTTTAGCACAATTGGCGGAGGCGCGCGGTTAAAACTAGTGGAATCCCTTCCGAAGAAACTAATGCACATAACTGCAGTTATAGCATATTATTATCAATTTTTTCAATGGAGGAGCATCTATATATAAAATAAGAATAAATCTGATGCCGGTAGTGAGGGCGGAGGGCAATTAAAGTAAATTGGGTTTTCTAGCGCTAAAAGCTAAACAACAAAGAAATGAAGGGAATTGTAGGACCCTTCTGGGCAATATTCATCAGTATGAATGGTGCAATTTTAGCCGTGCAAGAAGTGTGCAGGAAAGTGCGTCGTTACATAATGTAACGCAGTTGTAACAAGCCAATCAGAAGGGTACCTAGCAACAAGTGTCATCATTAGACAACAACTGAGTCAAATTGCAGGGCCAGACATCGTGCATTCAATGGCCACTAGATTCAGCTCGCCATTTGCATACGTATCTGGCCGGTGTGTGTGATCTGAATGTCAAATTATCGCCAGCAGTGTAATAATTCCGCAACAAATTGATTTCGGCATTCCACGTGTGAATTTCTGATACGCATTTTACATGCTCTGCCACTCACTCTAATGCGCTCTCCCTTAATTTTGATTGCCTTCATGAATGCTTTACCAAGCTAGAACTAATTATAATTGTGCATCAAACGAGGGAAATTTCGACTCGGTGTAATTGGTAGTTACATTTAGAAAGGATACGTCTATAATTACATTTGGAGGTGAGCAGAAGATGAAACTTCTAACAGACCTAATTAGAGCTTACTTTCTATAAATATCAGGTGAACTTGGTATTTTAATGATTCAACATTAACCACGAAAATTGATATCCGATTAGGTAACGTTTGGAAAAATGCCCATTTACGCACAGACAAAATAAATACCATTTATACAGTTACATGCGTTAATTATATTATAAATGCTTTTATGTGATTATTCGAGATAACACATACAACTTAGTCAGAATTATCCGATAGGTATATGTGGGCATATTACATTTTCTCCATAATGAAATATTATGCGGTGTCTATTGGAATTTAATATCCTCGCTGCTCATTAAGTTACAGTTTGTTCAATCTAAATTTCTGTTTTCACTCAAAATATTTGGCCCCGAATATGATATTTTCATGGATGGCTAATGATGTAATTTTTAATATAGTCGCTGAAGTTATTATATAAAATAAACAAGTTACTCGGTCCGAAAAATTCCTCTATCCCGCAAGGCGAACGAACCTTTTGCACAATTATGTTCCGAAGTAACCTTAACTGAAAATGTGGTACCTAAAAATGCAGGTAATTTAAACAAAATGATGTATTTTCTGATAAAGGACGTTCAACTGTTAGGCTCTCGTTCTTCGATAGATGTAGGTACAATTTATAAATGGGGCGAGAGAGAAATAGATGGAGAGAGTGGGGGGTGGTTATAATGAATAAAAGAGATTATTATAGAATGAGTTTGAAAGTTTCCAACGTTTCATTATGATTTATTCCCAGTTTTTCTGTACTTTAATTTATTGTCATAAAGTTTAATGAAATAAGAATTGCTTTCTTGACTTAATAATTATTTCATAATATTTCTTGCGTATTAGGTCGAGAAAAAAGAAAGAGCATTAAATAAAGTATACGTTAATTTTTCATTTTCTTCCAAAGTAATGTTCACTTTAAGAGATATCTTATTTTTGAAAATGATGTAAAAACACTACATCACCGAACAAAAAGGTTGTAATAAATTTCCATTTCAACGCCTTGGTGAAAGATATAAATTAAGCATATTTACTAACAAACAAGAGAAAACTGACAAATAGTTCTGTAAATAATGCAGTGACAAATGTGAGCTACGTGCATGTTCGGTAATGAGCCACATAACGCAGGGTCTTTAAGGAATTGTAAACTGTTATTCCACATACATTAATTCCAAGAATGCACAACCCCGTTATTATATGTTCGTGCAAGTGTGTTATAAAACGGGCGATACATTAATTATTTAGTCTCCATTTCCAGGGGGGAAATTTATTATTCCAATAAGGTGGCGTAAGTGATATAGATTCAATTACCGCGGGCTTAACTGCTACTCTAATTATACTTAATGAGTGACTATACGTTCGAAATCTTTGGAACCGCAACTACTAGGTATGTTCATGTAAATATATTAGGGTAGCTCCAATCTGCATATAGGATCTACCTTTAATGTACAATTCTTCCTATAATACAAATATTTGTCACCTCAATTATTTACTTACTTGAATACTCTTGTTGAGCTTGTGCAAGAAGTGAGGCGAAGACATGACTATCAACATTTGGTCTGGTTGGAATTTCTTCTTCGCTAGAACTGTATCCCCTTTCTTGACGCCATTCTAGACTTCTTTGTCTTCTCATACCAGCGGATCCTAATGAGCCCTTCATTCCACGACGACTTAGCGTCCCTGTCCCTGAGTCCATTACCAACCCATCTGCAATAAAGAAACTAATGTAAATTTACCTTTTTTTATTATAGTCTAATTCATTTTAAAAAGTTATTAAAATTAATAAATTTAAGAGCATATTACGCAATAATTTTTCAGTATCCACCAAATTTAGTGAATAGTTTAATGAAAAATCTTCTCATATTTGATCAATGAAAGTTTGGATACACCCTTTTTAGGTTACATTTTCTTCAACGTTTTTATTTCAACCAAAAAACGCTAAGTAGGTCCTCAGTTAGACAGTTAACTAAGCGATTTCATCTCATTTTACCTAAAGGAAAAAATTATCAGTTCACTTCTCGGCATGGAAGTTTTACAGCGGAAATTTGCAGTTTCCTCCGCCCCGAGTGCGTTTCTGCAGCTTCTTTTCAATTACACTTTTCCTGTATGATGCAAATCGAGACCCTTTTATGAATTCTCCTTCTTTATATTGTGTTTCCGCGGCGCTCCGCGGCGCAGAACTACAAGTGCGAAATGGAAGAGTTCTCATTATCGGCGCGTTTAAGGTTTCGCGTTTAGGAAGAGTGGCGCTGAGTCACTACGTAAAAAGCTGACCGTTGAAAGGGTTCAACAATGTGTTTGTTTTCCCATGTATTTACACAGGGTGGATCCTAAATGACAGAAATGATCAATAATGCGCTATCTCTAAGCGATCCACCACGGTAACCGAATCTGCCGGATTAGAGAATAGACACGCACTCTACCCCGTAATCATTTAACCGTGCACTTGCAATCACACACCAACATCAGCCGTCACTGTCTAGGTTTATGCGGGGCTTTTGAATTGCATCCAACGTATGCAGGATGCATTAGTCCACTCTGTATACAAATATACAGGCAAATAAACGCAGCACTGATACAGAAAATGGTACAAACGAGAAAAATCGCGTCAAATCAATATACCTTTCAGCGGAACGCTTTCAAATTTTAATGAGGCTCAACAGGTATATTTGTAATGTTCATTTTTGACAGCACTGTGGGATCGGTGGACGGTTTAAGTGTCAAGAATTTAATGTTTCATTAAATGCATATTCGAAATTTAACTGGCAAAATTTAAATGTAACCACATGTTGTAAGGGTATTATCAGTACATATGTATATGTACATACACTAACTTTTATAGGCTTAGTAAAATTTCTATGATTATTTTGCATCTCATGCAATAACAGCCTCTGATTGGTTAGCTAGTGTGCATTTATCAGTGATTACACTGATAAAACACCCTGTTGATTTCTCCTAGCGACACAGTTCAGTATCTTAGTTACTTCTGTCTATTGGTGCTTTAAAAAATTTAAACGTCAAATAAACTTCAAAATGAAAGATATGGCAATATGTATTTATATGTAGGTGTATTTAATAAAATAAAGAAAATTTATTATGTACCTACTGGAGATGCAAAATAATCTAGCCGAATCGCATTCGTGCTACTAATTTTATGGGTAAATTCACTCCTGACTCCTGCTTAGGAACGAGAATCGTGCAAATTTGACAATGAAAACCCTTCAGCCATTCGGGCTGTCGGGTTTTTAATACTTGTCAAATTTGCACTCTTCTTCGTTCCTAAGCAACAGGCAGTCGTGAATTTACTGATAAAATTAGTGCACTTATGCGATTACTACAGATAATCGGAATTTAATTGTTATTTATACCAAGAAATATTTTAGTAAAATTCTTCAAAAATGTAGATAAAACTAAAAACGTTCCTCGACGATTTTAACCTCGCTACTGATTACCTATATGTGGAAATACAAATTATCATTAGAAAAATGAGTTTAATCAAAATGTGTGCAATTCAACAAACAAATTGGATAAAACTGTTATTACATCAAATAATTCAGTAAAATTCACTTTTTAATTTTAACTACGCTTTGAAGTTCATATAGCTATGGCCGTTGGTGACTTGGTATTTATAGCTACATTGAATTATTAAATATGTATAAGTACCTACATGTTCTAACATATTGCGAAATGTAATTTATCGCAAAATTTGTAGTAAAGTCAATTTGAGTTAATTTCTATATTTATTTAGGTGGATTATTAAACAAACATACATGTACATGTTTTAACTGTTCAATTTACAATGAAATAAAATATAAATAACATAAACATAAATATTATAACTATTTGCGGAATACTAGAGGTCAAACATTGTAAGGATAACTAGAAATATTATAAATATTATTTTATAATCTTAGACTTCTATAATTATTTTAAATTATATTCTTGGGTATACAGCGCGTTTCTCCTAAAGTGAACCACTGAAATTATGGCGTTATTAGCAAAGATACAATTACCAAAATTTGATGATTTACTCTACTGTAAAAAACATAATCATGATAATTTTTTTTTGATGTCCTTTTTCCGCTGCTCATTCTGCGTACATCGATATAAATATTGTTTCAAAATATTGCGTCTTCAAATTTTGGAAATTGTATCTTTGTTAATAACGCCACAATCTCAGTGGTTGACTTTAGGTGAAACACCCTGTATAGTCCTATATTTTATTTTGGAATATATTGTTCCTTACGGGTTTCGCGGTTTAACCGCTTCATCAGAGAAATGTATTTAATTTGTTTAACAAATGAAAAATAAATGATTTGACAATTTGAGTGTGTGTGTATATGCATGTAAATGTGTTTGTTAATTTTATTTATTTAAAAATGGATTTATATATACTGAGGCTGTCTGTCGCGTCTGTCGTTAATGGATAGGTCTTTATATTTTGAAATTTCAATTATTTCGAGGAAGTATCGCGATAAATCGTTTTTTTCTTAACAAAGAATTTCTGGATTATTAAAATCAAATTTATGTTTAAGATCTAAAGTATATTTAGTGAGCCCGGTGCTTCCTCGATGAATATTTTTGATACTGTAAATATGTGACTTAATTCTGTCCTTAAGATATCTTTGGGATTGGCAAATGTAACATTTATGGTAATCAAGACAATTAATTTTGTATACAGTGTGGGTTTTTTTTAAGTTTTAGAATTCTGAGATTTGAGAATTTTTGCTATATTTTCGGAAAGACAATGAACATAAGGTATTGCTATGATTTTGGGTTTTAAGTTGGTTACAATTTGTGATTTTTTAAGGCAGTAGTGTGCATAAGTACGTTCTTTGCAAATTTTTTGTATAAGATCAAGAGGGTAATTATTGTTTAAAATAGTGTTGGTAACTTTTGATATGACGGCTTGACGTAAATGTGATGATGTAAGTGTAATGGCTCTATCAAATAAACTTCTAGCAACATTGGTTTTATGTATGTATGGTTGTGAAGATTTGTAATGAAGGTATTTTTCAAGTCAAGTTCGCTTGGTTTACCAAATTGTATGTATTTTGCCATTACTGCTTCTTATAAGTGTGATATCTAGGAACTACTACTACTATTATTGATTTCATCATATGTTATAACAATAACATTAAATTTGCCCATGAAATTCAAATCAATCATAGTATCAGTTTCCTAGATATCACACTTATAAGAAACAATAATGGCAAAATACATACAATTTGGTATAGCAAGCCAACTTAGTCTGGAAAATACCTTAATTACATATCTTACCAACCATACATACATACATAAAACCAATGTTGCTAGAAGTTTATTTCATTGAGCCATTACACTTACATCACCACATTTACAAGTGTCAAGTCAAGTCGTCATATCAAAAATTACCAACACTCTTTTAAACAATAATTACCCTCTTGATCTTATACCAAACATTTGCAAAGAACGTACTTATATACACTAAAGTGGCTTATAGACAGGGAAAGTAGAGACGGCAAGTTACTGGCGGCCAGTACTTGCCTCTTCAACTTACCGCTTACTTTCCCTGTCTAAAGTGGTACTTTCCACTCCAGCGGTAAGTAATTACTGGCGGCCAGTAAAAACAAACCTGTTTGTTTTTACTGGCCACTCCACGGCAAGTAGCGGGTCACGTGACCACTGGCGGCCAGTACTTTCCTGTCAAAACATGCACTTTCCCCCACTTACCGCCAGTAGAGCAGTGGCAAGTGAAGGAACGCATCGTATTGTGATTTGTTGTTGTGGTGTAGTACGTTGTGAAAATGTCAGGAATGTAGCAGCTCCTCAAACTTTTCGACACTCATGCGTAAATGTCTATTAAAATCCAGGGGATTTTCAATTGCAAGTTCGCGAAAAAGAGTTGCAGATGCGCCAAGTTCATCTCTCCTGTCGACCCACTTCTTCACCCATACTCTTTTCTTATTCAAAACTGATTGCAATTCTTCACTCAAAAGCACAACACAATCTTGAATTGCTTTATTAAAAGCTTTGCAATATTCTTCATCACAATCCAACATGATGCTCACTCACCATCTCACAACAGACTGGCCTACTGGTCGCCAGTACAACCGATAATACTTGCAGCCAGTACTTTCCCTGTGTAAATGGAAATTGGTGGAAAGTTACGTAATGGCAAGTACTGGCTGCCAGTAACTTGCCGTCTCTACTTTCCCCGTCTATAAGCCGCTTAATAAAAAATATGTCAAAACGGCCTGAACGTCACAGTACATTTTAAAACAACTGAACGACATAAAACTTTAAAAACTTACTTCAAAAGACAAATCATTTCTTTCACATCGACTTTAAATATGATGAATTGAGGTCAAGTGCCAAGTCTTTCACTCTCACTACCTCCAATGTACTTATATAAGGGTATCAATTTTCTGAGAAATATTTCTAAATTTCTTGACACATACGCTTAGTACCTTTTTAGCTCTGTATACCTAACTACATAAATCCTCAGGAGGTATTCTGACAAAAACACACATCTACGGCAGCGATGACCTCCTCATTGGATAATCATTTCATTCTTTAAACCCAGAGCTTTACATAAAATAAAAAATAGTAGTGATAGAAAAAAAAATCAAATCAGAAGAAAAATGTCGATAGGGTATAGCAATTCGAACTTTCTTGCATTTTTTCCATCGCAACTGTTGAGATGGATGGAATGCTGTCATGCTCAAATATGACTTTACTTCACCAATCTCGGTTCTTTCCTTCCCAACTCTACATACAAACGATTCAAAAGTATTTAATTAATCGCTTCTGTGACTAGTTGACCCTTTTGCAGCTAGTCAATGAAGAGATATGCTTACTTAGAAACAATGAAAAACACACGTGATTTCCCGTCGACAACACATTCCTCAGCTTCTTCACAAAATTCTGTTAAATGTTTTGGCATACGTCATGTGGATGTCCAAAGCGTGTTCTCCATTTCTCGATATCTGAACAGGTTAAACTCGTTAGTTCATAAATAAATGGTCTTCGAAGTTATAGTATGATATCCCCAAATCAGGATTTTTATATTGAAGGTATTTAGAAAAGCACAATTTCTGATGAATGATTTTTTTCTTTAGACTTTATGTTTTATTATTTATCTCAAAATTTTAGTGTCGTCTGCTGTTCATCTTTGACCACATAGGTCTGATGAAGTCTGTGATACGAAACCGGTAGTCTGAAGAATAAAAATCATTAATCAGGGATTGTGCTTTTCTAAATGCCTTCAATTAGTAAACTTTGCTTAAATCGGGTTTAATCTGTATTGCCTTCAAATAATGAGTCAGTATAGTTATCAAACAACGGCCGCTTCCTTGTCTCGTTGATAACCAAAGAACACGGCGGTTCTTCAAAATGAACGCGTAGACTGAAGAAGCATAAAGATAAAATATATGGTATCTATAGAGCTCAAAAAGTGAAGAACTTTTTAAAGCTTTCATAGCCGTTTTTTCCTCGGTTTTTTTCCTAATAAAATGTTGTACATATCTCCAATAAACAATTAAATAATGAAAAAATGTTTTGAAGAAGTAAAAAAGTCTAAATTCCAAAACAACACGTTATTTCTTGCGTGGGGCTAGATAAGAAATTCCTATACTTGCACAATTGGCGGAGGCGCACGGCCATATTGTGACTTCGAATTACTGATATTCTCATACTCAAAAAGCGTCGAGTGCAAACGGTTATTAATGAGGCAATTCATCCACTATTTTTACTTTTTTCTTCTAAAACTAATAATGAATAAATTTTCATTATGGTGGAGAGTTTTTGCCCCACATCGTTTCTTATCCATTATTTTTCAGTTGCTGTGGCTGCAGGATTGCCATTCATAGATCTTTTGGTATCTCTGGTTGGTTGTATATGTTCGCCGACTTTAACAATATTCCTTCCGGCGACACTGGAAGCTATAAGAGAATACCCAAACAGCTCGCCACGCCGAAAGAAATATATATTGGTTAAAGATATTATTATTATCGTCTTTGGATTAATGATATTTTTCGCAGGGTTAGGGACCACCATTGACAAAATAGTTAAAGCCTTCAAGTTTGAGCACGACAACGAAACTGTTTGGGAGCATTCTGATAGGCATTAAACAATTTTGCATTATGTAATATTCTCGTAACAATAAGTACATAGTTCCTGTTCGTTTTTATTTTTTATATGTAGTAATAGCTTATATCATTGTTTTTTCTTGTTCTTACTCATCAAATAAATCATTAGTAATAAACAAGAAAACTTTATTTGACAAATTTAATTTGACGGTTGTCTAACCCAAAATGTAACAACTATGTACGTCAATTAGCTATTTTTGTGTGTTTTTGTGTTTAGTGTATAATTATTTTTTTTTCTGTTTAAATCTGAATGTGAGTAACTATTCACCAAAATGCCAGGCAAAGGAAAGGGCATTGAGCCCCTCGGCAACCAATTTGGCAGGTCGGACCTCGAGAGGCTAGGGCTCTTTATAGAAATGCCTTATATGATCGGCAAGAAATATACATCTCCATATGGAAGTAATATAAAAACTTATATAATGTAGTTTTAGGATTAACCACGTTTGTAATGTTTAGAACCACCACCAGGGGGGAGCAGAAATATTATGGGGGAAGGTCGTAAAACCAAATGTGGCACACAACATGGGTACTTTGATTCAGAATTTCGACGTGTCTTCATAGGAGAAGGAATAAGTTGGAAGAAGCCAAAGTTGGTATCATAATGGCATTTTCCCTAACGCATTGTAATAAATTTTGTCTGTTTTAGGGGGTACAAGGGAGAAAAAAGTAGAGGCATTTTTTATCCTACGGGAGAAGGAAAACTCCACTCGACACCTGGAGATTACTATGGGTGTTTTAGCGGGATTATCGAGGCTTTTGGTACAGGGCGTAAGGCGCAAAAGTATGGAAAAAGGACACCTGTTATTCTCCCCAATATGAAGATAGGGGCGACAAAGATGGGCAACTGTGGATATGCGGATATTGGTTTATCACGTTACCCGGAACATATGTACGTTCTTTAAGTTCATCCTTAATAACCAATTTTAAATGATTATTATTTCTGCAGGCCTGACCCGAAATATCCGAAGAGAAAAGGTATGGGAGAACCTAAAATGGGGGCGCGTGTTTATATTCCGTGCCATTTCCCCCAACCTTATTTCGATTCAAATCCGTATGTTCATCCGGATGGAAAAATTATGGGCACATACAAAAGGCCGAAAGGCGAGAAGGATCTGAGAAGAGGTATTTGGGTTCCAAACGGACCAACAAAATGGGTATGTAGTTTATTTTAATGCCATCAATTTGCAGTGGTTAAATGTATACCTTTATAATTGTAGGAAGGAGGTTGTAAAGGAGGTACCATTAATCCATTCCCAGAACACATGACGTGTCCCTATGTACCAATATCTAAGCAATATGCTCCCCAGAAAAACAAACCTGGAATGCACTTCTACCCTCAGTCTTGGGGAGACAAAACTCTGTGGCACTTTTCAATTTCCAATCGTAACACCGACATTAAAGTTACCCAAGATAACTACAAAACCTACGAGCCAAATTACACGAAATATTTGGTTGATTAGTGATGTATTGTTTATGTTAAAGATGACGTATGTATTAAAACTAGGATAAAGTGTGTTTTTATACAGAATTTATTTGTTCAACGCCAGTAACATATATCTCCATAAGTTTAACAAATATCAACACTCAAAAATCAAAAATGGATGTCTATTCTAGCCACAAAAGAAAAATGTTTTATGGACTCAAAAATACTTCAATCCGGTACGATCACAAAAAAGTTTATCTTCAAGAATTGCAGCAAAGTAGAACAACAGCGTAAAAGTCAACGTATTAGTAGCTAGTATATACAAATATATAAACAAACTGTTATGTAACCATCCTATTAATTTTAAGAAGAATATAACATGACTTGCAGGGGCATCTCACGTCTGCAATCCTGAAGAAGGATCGAGATGAAATGAAGCGTAAAGGGTTTCAATACATTTACACATGAACTCTGCAAGCAAGAGTCCATTACTTACAGATATTTACATTGACGATATAAATACATAACATTTATAATATATAAGTAGATATGCTTTTGATCATATTATAACACAGTAACAGTACACTTCCGAATAAATACACATGTTCCGGGGAAATACAGTAATTTTGGGTTAATTTAAAATTTTAATTTTCGTTAGTACGTGTGTATACGAGCTTTGGTTTTCGATGATAACTTGTATATTTATTCTTGGGCTAAGGTAGTTGTGCGAATTTTTTATCGGCCAAATAATATACTTGGCCAAACTTTTTTAATTATTTTTGACGAAGAAGCTCGCACACTCTTACAAACTAGTTTCGTTCGTTTTCGTAGCATCCTTTTTAACACGACAAAACAAAAAGAAATTAACTTCTACGTGCATGCCTTACAGTCTGTAGGATCGCCTTAAAAGTCAGAATAGGTTTGCTTGCTGAATGTAACCGGCCTGTAGAACGATTGGGACTTTGCCCATCCTCTCGCGGCTGTGTTGTAGTTATCCATTGAGTTGTAGTCGATATTCTTGGAAGCGTGAGCCGGAATTGAATAGGATTTCTGTGGGGAGTAGCTTTGTTGAGTGTAACTTGGTTGCTTGGTGTAAGCGGGAGCTGGGGATTTTGCTGCCGGTGCTACATAAGCTGGCTGAGGGTAGAAGCTAGATGGTAGGACATCAGACTCCTTGGGCACGAAAACTGGAGGAGTAACGCACGCCTTGTATATTGGAGATTGTGGTGCAGGTGTTCTTGGTTTTGACTTCGGAAGAGTGTTGGAGCCTGAATGGAAAAAGTACATAAAACTTCCGAAACAAAAGAAAAAAGTAAATTTAGAATTAAATGAAAATTCTGAATTCAAGAAAAATGTAGATACACACATAATTTCCAAATGCATGCATTAACAGGAATTGTCTACTAATAATAAACAGATAATATGGCTCAGTATAATAATATATGAAAATATACACGTACAGCAGAAAAGAAGTCATCGACAGTTATTGTTAGATTTAGATTTACGCTACTCGTTTGAATCATTGTTTAGATAAGCACCGTTAAACAGTTCGGCTGGCAACTCTGGAATAACAAACAAAACACCATGCAAAAAGCTTGCCTTCTGTTTCATAGCTATCAAACGATTGTTGAGTTGTTTGCAAAGCACTGTAGGTTACAGCAGCAGCCTCTGTTTGCGAATCAGCGGAGTATTTGCAGAAGGAACTATTTTCTGACTGCTTAAAGGATTGCTGGGATTGGTCAGGATAAAATCGTCGCGTTTCCACAGCTGTGTTTGCCACATAAAACAAATTATCAAATTCTTCTTCCGCTTTTTTAAGGAACTCATCCTCACTTGGGAAGCGAGTTGTGCCGTTATGATTCCTTTCCCTTTCGCCATTGGTATGCCCTTGTTTACTGTAAGAAATGCTACGTTCCCCTGATAAATAGTTAAATCCATTTTGTGGCACAACTTCTTCTGGAAGACTTTCTTTCATGTGCTTGTAGCGCATAACGGGCATGGAGCTTTGTTCGAAATTTTTAATAAGGGATTTTACAGGCAGTTTTCTGTAAACCTCTTCTTCTTCATCTCCTTGCAAACTGTCTCTTCGTTTATCCATAGAAACGTTGTTACCATTTTCTTGACACTGGTCCTCAAATACTTCAATTTTCTTGTGTCCATTACTGGGAACCTGAGGTTCAGGTTTATATATTTTGGAAACACCATTTTCTTTATTTCCTGGCAATTTCTGTTGAAAGTATTGAATATTTGGCATACTAGAAGGATGCTCATAGTTATCTGACTGAACAAATTCCTCATGTACCGTTTGAAAATCTACTTCATAATTCCTTTCCCGTTGATAATAAATCTGTTCAATTTCCTCGTTTTCGCTTTGGCTTATGATCGATCTCTGTGCGATCACGTCTTCATCCATCTTCGATTCGAAAGTCGCTTGTTTTAAAGTTTCTACATTTGGGCTAACTTCTTGTTTATCAATCTTGCTTGGTGGTTCCACACTTTGAGGAACATTCTCTCTGAAACGCTTCCCTTTAAACGACTTTGATCTTGATAACGTTTTCTTGAACTCTGCGTTAATGTCCAATTGACCAAACAGAGGGCGTGCTCCTATTATTGTTTCTGGAGGTTTGCGATACTTTGGCTTTTCCTCATTTTCAAAATCGGGTATATTGCGAGGGTTACATCTTTTTTCAACTTTCCTTTCGGGGCTTCTTTTGTCCACTGGGTTTTCTGAGTTGTTTTCTTTCTCTACTTCTCTTTCTGCTTCCAGCAGTTTTTGTTTGTTACTCTCTTGTTTAATTTGCAAAGTTTCCTTTTCTGCTTTCATCGTCGTTTGCGCCTCTATTATTTCTAAATTTTCAATATTATTTGATTCCTTATCAGGTAATTCAGTAGGAGGTTTATCGAGCTCTATCACTTTTATATCATCCTGCTCTTGAACAACAGTATTTTGATCGGGAAGCGGTAACCCTTCCTGCTGACTCTTCATACCCTTGAGGATTTTTTGTATTTCATTCTCTTCTTCAGCTTTCATTTTTTGTTCTAACTTCTGCCGTTCTTCTGCTTGCAAAGCATATGCTTCTTTAATTTCCACTAGTTCCCCAAAACATTTCTGGTGACCTTCGACTTGTTTAACCTTCTCTGTGGATATGCAAACTTTTTTTATTCCTCCGCTACTTGTTTCGAAATCCTGAGTTTCGTCAGGTAAAATTCCTTCATTTGATGGCACATTACAAGCAACTGCCTGTGATTTTTCTGTCATTTGCGCATTTGGCAAAGGAGTGTGTCCTCTAGAGACAGGGACAAAAACAGGTAAAGGCGAGCACGATCTTGCGTTAAAGTGTCCTTGGCTCTCAAACATTTCTGATTGCAAACTTCGGATTGTCGAAGCTGTTGCATTGGTAAATGAATGTTCAACAATTTTGTATTCTGTATCTGCAATTGCGTAATTATATTCCGGTTTCAATGGAGGAGGTTCAACCTTTGAAATTTGGTTCTCCAAGACAGAAGGGTACTTTTTACCTGTTAAAGAAACTGGAGCGAAAGGACGAATTGGTTTAAAAAAGGACGGTCTAGGCCCATCGCTGAGGTTTTTGGAAAAATCTGGTATTGTCGGAAAAGGCACAGAAGACACATCTTGCGTTTTACTCTCATCAACAGGTTTTGATTGTAAGTCATTTTCCTGTTTCGTGCTGGTTTCTTCCTCAACATTACTTTGTTCCAATATTTCTTTGTTATTATCATTTAATTCCTGATTAAAAGTATCGGGACTTGTCCGCATTTTCGTAATATCCTGTTCAATCAAATCGGGGTTAAGTGCAATATCAGGAATTTTCGGAAACGGCGACGAGGGTCTTATGCTTGACTCAATAGTTTCATTTTGTTGGAATTTTTGTACGTCGTAATCAACAATATCTGGTTCTATAGTGACATCCGGAATCGCAGGAAATGGAGAAATGGACGATTTTTCTTGGTTGATTTCCACGTGTGCTTCTTGGAAAGGCGAAACAGATCTTGTAACCTTTAAATCCTCAGAAACGGACAAGGCAAGGTCGAGATTTTGTGATAAATCAGGGATTTGTGGGAAGGGCGAAACAGGACGTTCTTCCTTTGGTCCCAGAACTGGCGTTACACTTCCTAAATAATGCAAATTGAAGCAAAGCTTAGTTAAGCAAAAGCTGCAAATAATGAATTTTATTGTGAACATTGAAAGTGGGCATGCGCTGAATACTTTTTAAATTAATGTTGTTTTAAGCAAAATAAAATTTTATTTTAAATATAGTAACAATAATAAGACAATGTTTTACTCCACAAATGAGTGTAAGTTGCGCAATGCAGCATAAAACAATCAGGACAGAGGAAATGATAACATTGTAAATTTTAGACTTATCTTTTAACCTTCATAAGGCCAAGTGGGGCGCAAATGAATCCCAGATATACATAATATAAACTGACGCCCAAAATTAGAGGAACACCTACGAACGAGCAAATATTTTGGTCATTTTGAAAACTGTGTAATTCCGAGAAAAATGATCATACGAAATTGTTATGCAGATAATTTTCAAGGAAAGGCTCTCTACTTTTTGATGTTGTAATCAAGACGTTTCTATTTTTAAAGGAAAGTTCTTTTCTGTGAGGAACCAGAATCATAAACTTTTGTGAAAATTTCTCAAAATTTAAACAAATAAACGAGCTCCAATAATTTTTTTGATTAATTTCTGCAAATGCATTTCGTAGTGTGAACGTTTCTCTATCAATTCCACTTTAATTCATTTCTCTGTGACGATTTTTAACGAAGTTATTCACAATTGAGTTTAATTTTCTATACAGACTTTTTTACTAAGCAAATTTCGTGAAAACATGATGCTGAAATTTTCGATTTTGGAGCGTCGTATAAAAACTGTCCTCACATCACATCAAACGATATCAATTCGATGTTTACGCTTTTTATAAGCTAAAACTATCATTAAAAGATGTGTAAAATTTCAGATCGATCAAAATAGCTATTTATACAATCAGTTGTGGAATGCACGATTTTGTGTAACTCGTTTGATGTTTGTGAAACGAGCGAACGCAGTGAACGAGTTTCACAATATCAAACAAATTACGCAAAATGACATTTCACAACGTGTTGCAAACAAGATTATTTCTAATTTTATTTTGATCGTTTTGAAATTTTGCACGTTTTAATGATAGTTTTTGCTTGTAAAAAACGTAAACATAGCAATGATATCGTTAATGCCCTTGATGTAACGGCAGTTTGTATACGAACCTGCAAATTCGTAAATTTCAGTATCATTTTTGAACAAAATTCACCTAGTAAAAAAGTGAGTTTATGGAAAATGAAACACAATGGTATTATAAATCATTTTATAGGGTTTGTAACGTCGTAGACTAAATGCATATGACCCTTTGCTATCGGAAGTTATGATAAACTGGCGTCCAAAATTAAAGGAACACCTACGAGCGAGCAAATATTTCGGTCATTTTCAAAACAGTGTAACTCCGAGAAAAATGATCTTACGAAAGTCCTTTGCATATCATTTTCAAGGAAAATCTCTCTGCTTTTTGATTCTGTATGTTAAAAGTTTCTATTTTAAAAGGAACGCTAATTTTTTATGTGGGAAACGAGAAAGAAAAATTTTTGTTAAAATTTCTTAATATTTAAACAAGTCCACGGACTTCAATAATTTTTTTCAATTAATTTCTCCAAATGCATTTTGTAGTGTGAACATTTCTCTATGTGTTCCACTTTAATTCATTTTTCTGCGACAATTTTTAACGAAGTTATTGACGATTAAAGAAAAAATCGCACT